>JBBNBP010000028.1:0-155194 GCA_039737535.1 Lagodon rhomboides | reverse complement strand
AACCTGAACCTGAACCTGAACCCTGAACCTGAACCTCGAACCTGCTAACCTGAACCTGAACCTGAACCTGAACCCTGAACCTGAACCCTGAACCTGAACCTGAACCTGAACCTGAACCTGAACCTGCTAACCTGAACCTGAACCTGAACCTGAACCCTGAACCTGAACCTGAACCTGAACCCTAACCTGAACCCTGAACCTGAACCCTGAACCTGAACCTGAACCTGAACCCCAACCTGAACCCTGAACCTGAACCTGAACCTGAACCCTGAACCTGAACCTGAACCTGAACCTGAACCCTGAACCTGAACCTGAACCTGAACCCTGAACCTGAACCCTGAACCTGAACCCTAACCTGAACCCTGAACCTGAACCTGAACCTGAACCTGAACCTGAAACCTGAACCTGAACCTGAACCTGAACCTGAACCTGAACCCTGAACCTGAAACCTGAACCTGAACCCTGAACCTGAACCTGAACCCTAACCTGAACCTGAACCTGAACCCTGAACCTGAACCCTAACCTGAACCTGAACCCTAACCTGAACCTGAACCCTGAACCCCTAACCTGAACCTGAACCTGAACCTGAACCCTGAACCTGAACCCCAACCTGAACCCTGAACCTGAACCCTAACCTGAACCCTAACCCCTAACCTGAACCCTAACCTGAACCCTAACCCTAACCCTGAACCCTAAACCTGAACCCTGAACCCTGAACCCTAACCCTGAACCCTGAACCCTAACCTGAACCCTGAACCCTAACCCTAACCCTAACCCTAACCTGAACCCTAACCCTGAACCCTAACCTGAACCCTAACCCTAACCCTAACCTCAACTCCTAACCCTAACCCTGAACCCTAACCCTACCCCTAACCCCCCTAACCCTAACCCCTAACCCTTACCCTAACATCATTTTCTCTTTCGCCTAACCCTAACCCTAACACAATCACTTACCTTACCTTACACTTACCTCTATCTAACCTCTCCCTGTCCTCTTTTACTAACCTTAACCAACTCCTGGGGGCATGCCTAACCCTAACCAATGGACGTCCAGCTGAAAAATCACAAGTGTGCAACCAAAATTTGGCTACTTCAATATAGGTATCAAACGACTCCAAATGGCCTGAAACGTGCTCCTAGACATGTCCTGGAACAACTTTTTTCACAAAAACACTTGGTCAAATTTCACTTCATTTCTATGGGGGGACTTTCACGGTCCATAACTCCAGAACCGTAATTCACACAGTCACGGTTCCGGTCTCTATCAACCCGGATCGGCCCCAGGAACACGTAGATACCACTCCCATCTCTCTACCTCACTCCTATCAAAAGTTATTCCCAAAAGTCCCCAATTTTTCGGGGACTTTCCGCAATATCTCCTGAACCGTAAGTCCCACATGCACGTGCCTGGGCTCTATCAACTCGGTTCTGCTAGACGAACACGTAGACACCAGAATCATCTCTCTACGACATTCCTATCCAAAGTTAGTGGAAAAAGTCCCCAATTTGAGTGGTTTTTACCCCCCTACCTAACCCCTTACCATAAGTCACTCCTAATCCTAACCCAACCCTAACCCTAACCCCCTAACCCTAACCCTAACCCTAACATCATTTTCTCTTTCGCCTAACCCTAACCCTAACACAATCACTTACCTTACCTTACACTTACCTCTATCTAACCTCTCCCTGTCCTCTTTTACTAACCTTAACCAACTCCTGGGGGCATGCCTAACCCTAACCAATGGACGTCCAGCTGAAAAATCACAAGTGTGCAACCAAAATTTGGGTACTTCAATATAGGTATCAAACGACTCCAAATGGCCTGAAACGTGCTCCTAGACATGTCCTGGAACAACTTTTTTCACAAAAACACTTGGTCAAATTTCACTTCATTTCTATGGGGGGACTTTCACGGTCCATAACTCCAGAACCGTAATTCACACAGTCACGGTTCCGGTCTCTATCAACCCGGATCGGCCCCAGGAACACGTAGATACCACTCCCATCTCTCTACCTCACTCCTATCAAAAGTTATTCCCAAAAGTCCCCAATTTTCGGGGACTTTCCGCAATATCTCCTGAACCGTAAGTCCCACATGCACGTGCCTGGGCTCTATCAACTCGGTTCTGCTAGACGAACACGTAGACACCAGAATCATCTCTCTACGACATTCCTATCCAAAGTTAGTGGCAAAAGTCCCCAATTTGAGTGGTTTTTACCCCCCTACCTAACCCTAACCCTAACCCTAACCCTACCCTAACCCTAACCCTAACCCTAACCCTAACCCTAACCCTAACCCTAGCCCTGCCCCCTAACCCTTACCCTAACCACACCCGGATATGGCCCTAACCCTAACCCATAGCCCTAGTTGGCAATTAACCTAACCCTAGTCTACTCTAACCCTAACCCCATTTCCCAAACGCTGCCTGATCTAACCCCAATTATGCCAGTGGAAGATGGTGCAAGGCAACCTAATTATGCCCACTGAAGAGAGGAGGTGACAGGATGGAGATGGAGCAGATGGAAGAAAAAGGAAGGAGAGAGACATAAGGGAATACGGGTTAATCAATAAATTAATAAATTCATAAGGGTAATCTAACTAATTGGAAAATGGGAAACAGGGTTTAAACATAAGGGAATTGGAAAGGAAAGGAGTACAAAGGGAAGAAGGGTAATCAATACATAATTCTAAATTCTAAAAACATAATTAAACTAAATTCTAATTTGATATATGTATTATAAATAGGAGCAGTAGGTAACGGGGCTAAAACACATAATTGGATCATAGGGTTAAAAACAAGTTAACTAAAACACATACAATTTGGCAATTCATGGTACAGAAGGGAGAGTATAAAAAGGGAAAAGAGGGAGGAGTCTATCAGTTTGGCAAGGGAATTCGAAGGGGTAACATCTCTAAATTAAAGCTAAAAACATGCAAAACAATTCATACTTACCTGGTGTCCTCGGCCTGAAGAAGACCCAACTAGGGTCGAAACGTCGCCGGCTCCTGCAGGGACACAAAAGAAAATGATTAGTAAACAATAAACAAACAAAAGCCAAACAATAAAAACAAAAAAACTACAAAAAAATAGACAAACTAAGAAAAACTAAAAAAGACAAGTAATTTAGTAAATAAGCTAACTTAAGTTAAGAATAAATAAACTAAGATAAGGTTTATAAATAAGCTAAGTTTAGTTGATAAGGTATAAGTTAATTAAAAACAATAAATATGATAGGCTAATCGGTTCAGTACATAATAGACATAAGTTAATTAAAAACTATAATAAATAAGCTAAGCTAAGTTCATAGGACATAAATATATTAAAAACAAATAGATAAGTTAATTAAAAGACTATGTAAAAAACAAATTGATAAGTTAATTAAAACAAGTCTAAGCTTGGGGAGAGAGGGACGGACCAATCCCAGGGATGGACCGTGCACCTCTCCTGGTCCACAGCGGTGGACCTCGGGATCTTTTTCCCCTTCACCTAACCCTCAACCCTAACCCTAACCCTAACCCCTAACCCCTAACCCCTAACCCCTAACCCTAACCCCTAACCCTACCCGGATCGGCCCCAGGAACACGTAGATACCACTCCCATCTCTCTACCTCACTCCTAGCAAAAGTTAGTCCCAAAAGTCCCCAGTTTTTCGGGGACTTTCCGCAATATCTCCGGAACCGTAAGTCCCACATGCACGGTTCCGGTCTCTATCAACCCGGCTCGGCTAGACGGACACGTAGACACCAGAATCATCTCTCTACGACATTCCTATCCAAAGTTAGTGGAAAAAGTCCCCAATTTGAGTGGTTTTTATCCCCCTACCTAACCCTAACCCTAACCCTAACCCTAACCCTAACCCTAACCCTAATTACCATAAGTCACTCCTAATCCTAACCCTAACCCTAACCCTAACCCTAACCCCCCTAACCCTAACCCCTAACCCTTACCCTAACATCATTTTCTCTTTCGCCTAACCCTAACCCTAACACAATCACTTACCTTACCTTACACTTACCTCTATCTAACCTCTCCCTGTCCTCTTTTACTAACCTTAACCAACTCCTGGGGGCATGCCTAACCCTAACCAATGGACGTCCAGCTGAAAAATCACAAGTGTGCAACCAAAATTTGGCTACTTCAATATAGGTATCAAACGACTCCAAATGGCCTGAAACGTGCTCCTAGACATGTCCTGGAACAACTTTTTTCACAAAAACACTTGGTCAAATTTCACTTCATTTCTATGGGGGGACTTTCACGGTCCATAACTCCAGAACCGTAATTCACACAGTCACGGTTCCGGTCTCTATCAACCCGGATCGGCCCCAGGAACACGTAGATACCACTCCCATCTCTCTACCTCACTCCTATCAAAAGTTATTCCCAAAAGTCCCCAATTTTTCGGGGACTTTCCGCAATATCTCCTGAACCGTAAGTCCCACATGCACGTGCCTGGGCTCTATCAACTCGGCTCGGCTAGACGAACACGTAGACACCAGAATCATCTCTCTACGACATTCCTATCCAAAGTTAGTGGAAAAAGTCCCCAATTTGAGTGGTTTTTACCCCCCTACCTAACCTAACCCAAACCACGCCCCGGAGTCTTACCCTAACCCTAACCCTAACCAAAATTTTGCTACTTCAATATAGGTATCAAACGACTCCAAATGGCCTGAAACGTGCTCCTAGACATGTCCTGGAACAACTTTTTTCACAAAAACACTTGGTCAAATTTCAACTCCCGACCAACTCCATTCATTTCTAGGGGGGGACTTTGGGGGGTCATAACTCCGGAACCGTGCGTCCTAGACGCTTCAAACCAAGCTCCGTCTGCCATAATTCGACCCTTCTGAACACGCCACACTTGTCCCCGAGTCTCTACGACCTACGCTTCCCGAGATACACACATTTACAGACAAAAAAGGGGCGTATCTCCGGAACCGGAAGTCCTGCACACAAGTGGCTGCTACCAATGGAAAGCACGTGGCCACAAATGGGGGGTAGGTCACACTTTCAACTCTCTACCACCTTCCTAGCAAAAGTTATTCAACATTATATAAAATATACACATATATAATTACCATAAGTCACTCCTAATCCTAACCCCCCTAACCCTAACCCCTAACCCTTACCCTAACATCATTTTCTCTTTCGCCTAACCCTAACCCTAACACAATCACTTACCTTACCTTACACTTACCTCTATCTAACCTCTCCCTGTCCTCTTTTACTAACCTTAACCAACTCCTGGGGGCATGCCTAACCCTAACCAATGGACGTCCAGCTGAAAAATCACAAGTGTGCAACCAAAATTTGGCTACTTCAATATAGGTATCAAACGACTCCAAATGGCCTGAAACGTGCTCCTAGACATGTCCTGGAACAACTTTTTTCACAAAAACACTTGGTCAAATTTCACTTCATTTCTATGGGGGGACTTTCACGGTCCATAACTCCAGAACCGTAATTCACACAGTCACGGTTCCGGTCTCTATCAACCCGGATCGGCCCCAGGAACACGTAGATACCACTCCCATCTCTCTACCTCACTCCTATCAAAAGTTATTCCCAAAAGTCCCCAATTTTTCGGGGACTTTCCGCAATATCTCCTGAACCGTAAGTCCCACATGCACGTGCCTGGGCTCTATCAACTCGGCTCGGCTAGACGAACACGTAGACACCAGAATCATCTCTCTACGACATTCCTATCCAAAGTTAGTGGAAAAAGTCCCCAATTTGAGTGGTTTTTACCCCCTACCTAACCTAACCCAAACCACGCCCCGGAGTCTTACCCTAACCCTAACCCTAACCAAAATTTTGCTACTTCAATATAGGTATCAAACGACTCCAAATGGCCTGAAACGTGCTCCTAGACATGTCCTGGAACAACTTTTTTCACAAAAACACTTGGTCAAATTTCAACTCCCGACCAACTCCATTCATTTCTAGGGGGGGACTTTGGGGGTCATAACTCCGGAACCGTGCGTCCTAGACGCTTCAAACCAAGCTCCGTCTGCCATAATTCGACCCTTCTGAACACGCCACACTTGTCCCCGAGTCTCTACGACCTACGCTTCCCGAGATACACACATTTACAGACAAAAAAGGGGCGTATCTCCGGAACCGGAAGTCCTGCACACAAGTGGCTGCTACCAATGGAAAGCACGTGGCCACAAATGGGGGGTAGGTCACACTTTCAACTCTCTACCACCTTCCTAGCAAAAGTTATTCAACATTATATAAAATATACACATATATAATTACCATAAGTCACTCCTAATCCTAACCCTAACCCTAACCCTAACCCTAACCCTAACCCTAACCCTAACCCTAGCCCTGCCCCCTAACCCTTACCCTAACCACACCCGGATATGGCCCTAACCCTAACCCATAGCCCTAGTTGGCAATTAACCTAACCCTAGTCTACTCTAACCCTAACCCCATTTCCCAAACGCTGCCTGATCTAACCCCAATTATGCCAGTGGAAGATGGTGCAAGGCAACCTAATTATGCCCACTGAAGAGAGGAGGTGACAGGATGGAGATGGAGCAGATGGAAGAAAAAGGAAGGAGAGAGACATAAGGGAATACGGGTTAATCAATAAATTAATAAATTCATAAGGGTAATCTAACTAATTGGAAAATGGGAAACAGGGTTTAAACATAAGGGAATTGGAAAGGAAAGGAGTACAAAGGGAAGAAGGGTAATCAATACATAATTCTAAATTCTAAAAACATAATTAAACTAAATTCTAATTTGATATATGTATTATAAATAGGAGCAGTAGGTAACGGGGCTAAAACACATAATTGGATCATAGGGTTAAAAACAAGTTAACTAAAACACATACAATTTGGCAATTCATGGTACAGAAGGGAGAGTATAAAAAGGGAAAAGAGGGAGGAGTCTATCAGTTTGGCAAGGGAATTCGAAGGGGTAACATCTCTAAATTAAAGCTAAAAACATGCAAAACAATTCATACTTACCTGGTGTCCTCGGCCTGAAGAAGACCCAACTAGGGTCGAAACGTCGCCGGCTCCTGCAGGGACACAAAAGAAAATGATTAGTAAACAATAAACAAACAAAAGCCAAACAATAAAAACAAAAAAACTACAAAAAAATAGACAAACTAAGAAAAACTAAAAAAGACAAGTAATTTAGTAAATAAGCTAACTTAAGTTAAGAATAAATAAACTAAGATAAGGTTTATAAATAAGCTAAGTTTAGTTGATAAGGTATAAGTTAATTAAAAACAATAAATATGATAGGCTAATCGGTTCAGTACATAATAGACATAAGTTAATTAAAAACTATAATATAAATAGGCTAAGCTAAGTTCATAGGTCTTAAATAACTTAAAAACAAATACATAGGTTAATTAAAACTATACTAAAAACAAATAGATAAGTTAATTAAAACTAAGTCTAAGCTTGGGGAGAGAGGGACGGGCCAATCCCAGGGATGGACCGTGCACCTCTCCTGGTCCACAGCGGTGGACCTCGGGATTTTTTCCCTTCACCTAACCCTAACCCTAACCCTAACCCTAACCCCTAACCCCTAACCCCTAACCCCTAACCCTAACCCCTAACCCTACCCGGATCGGCCCCAGGAACACGTAGATACCACTCCCATCTCTCTACCTCACTCCTAGCAAAAGTTAGTCCCAAAAGTCCCCAGTTTTTCGGGGACTTTCCGCAATATCTCCGGAACCGTAAGTCCCACATGCACGGTTCCGGTCTCTATCAACCCGGCTCGGCTAGACGGACACGTAGACACCAGAATCATCTCTCTACGACATTCCTATCCAAAGTTAGTGGAAAAAGTCCCCAATTTGAGTGGTTTTTATCCCCCTACCTAACCCTAACCCTAACCCTAACCCTAACCCTAACCCTAATTACCATAAGTCACTCCTAATCCTAACCCTAACCCTAACCCTAACCCTACCCTAACCCCTAACCCTAACCCTAACATCATTTTCTCTTTCGCCTAACCCTAACCCTAACACAATCACTTACCTTACCTTACACTTACCTCTATCTAACCTCTCCCTGTCCTCTTTTACTAACCTTAACCAACTCCTGGGGGCATGCCTAACCCTAACCAATGGACGTCCAGCTGAAAAATCACAAGTGTGCAACCAAAATTTGGCTACTTCAATATAGGTATCAAACGACTCCAAATGGCCTGAAACGTGCTCCTAGACATGTCCTGGAACAACTTTTTTCACAAAAACACTTGGTCAAATTTCACTTCATTTCTATGGGGGGACTTTCACGGTCCATAACTCCAGAACCGTAATTCACACAGTCACGGTTCCGGTCTCTATCAACCCGGATCGGCCCCAGGAACACGTAGATACCACTCCCATCTCTCTACCTCACTCCTATCAAAAGTTATTCCCAAAAGTCCCCAATTTTTCGGGGACTTTCCGCAATATCTCCTGAACCGTAAGTCCCACATGCACGTGCCTGGGCTCTATCAACTCGGCTCGGCTAGACGAACACGTAGACACCAGAATCATCTCTCTACGACATTCCTATCCAAAGTTAGTGGAAAAAGTCCCCAATTTGAGTGGTTTTTACCCCCCTACCTAACCCCTAACCCAAACCACGCCCCGGAGTCTTACCCTAACCCTAACCCTAACCAAAATTTTGCTACTTCAATATAGGTATCAAACGACTCCAAATGGCCTGAAACGTGCTCCTAGACATGTCCTGGAACAACTTTTTTCACAAAAACACTTGGTCAAATTTCAACTCCCGACCAACTCCATTCATTTCTAGGGGGGGACTTTGGGGGGTCATAACTCCGGAACCGTGCGTCCTAGACGCTTCAAACCAAGCTCCGTCTGCCATAATTCGACCCTTCTGAACACGCCACACTTGTCCCCGAGTCTCTACGACCTACGCTTCCCGAGATACACACATTTACAGACAAAAAAGGGGCGTATCTCCGGAACCGGAAGTCCTGCACACAAGTGGCTGCTACCAATGGAAAGCACGTGGCCACAAATGGGGGGTAGGTCACACTTTCAACTCTCTACCACCTTCCTAGCAAAAGTTATTCAACATTATATAAAATATACACATATATAATTACCATAAGTCACTCCTAATCCTAACCCCCCTAACCCTAACCCCTAACCCTTACCCTAACATCATTTTCTCTTTCGCCTAACCCTAACCCTAACACAATCACTTACCTTACCTTACACTTACCTCTATCTAACCTCTCCCTGTCCTCTTTTACTAACCTTAACCAACTCCTGGGGGCATGCCTAACCCTAACCAATGGACGTCCAGCTGAAAAATCACAAGTGTGCAACCAAAATTTGGCTACTTCAATATAGGTATCAAACGACTCCAAATGGCCTGAAACGTGCTCCTAGACATGTCCTGGAACAACTTTTTTCACAAAAACACTTGGTCAAATTTCACTTCATTTCTATGGGGGGACTTTCACGGTCCATAACTCCAGAACCGTAATTCACACAGTCACGGTTCCGGTCTCTATCAACCCGGATCGGCCCCAGGAACACGTAGATACCACTCCCATCTCTCTACCTCACTCCTATCAAAAGTTATTCCCAAAAGTCCCCAATTTTTCGGGGACTTTCCGCAATATCTCCTGAACCGTAAGTCCCACATGCACGTGCCTGGGCTCTATCAACTCGGCTCGGCTAGACGAACACGTAGACACCAGAATCATCTCTCTACGACATTCCTATCCAAAGTTAGTGGAAAAAGTCCCCAATTTGAGTGGTTTTTACCCCCTACCTAACCTAACCCAAACCACGCCCCGGAGTCTTACCCTAACCCTAACCCTAACCAAAATTTTGCTACTTCAATATAGGTATCAAACGACTCCAAATGGCCTGAAACGTGCTCCTAGACATGTCCTGGAACAACTTTTTTCACAAAAACACTTGGTCAAATTTCAACTCCCGACCAACTCCATTCATTTCTAGGGGGGGACTTTGGGGGGTCATAACTCCGGAACCGTGCGTCCTAGACGCTTCAAACCAAGCTCCGTCTGCCATAATTCGACCCTTCTGAACACGCCACACTTGTCCCCGAGTCTCTACGACCTACGCTTCCCGAGATACACACATTTACAGACAAAAAAGGGGCGTATCTCCGGAACCGGAAGTCCTGCACACAAGTGGCTGCTACCAATGGAAAGCACGTGGCCACAAATGGGGGGGTAGGTCACACTTTCAACTCTCTACCACCTTCCTAGCAAAAGTTATTCAACATTATATAAAATATACACATATATAATTACCATAAGTCACTCCTAATCCTAACCCTAACCCTAACCCTAACCCTAACCCTAACCCTAACCCTAACCCTAGCCCTGCCCCCTAACCCTTACCCTAACCACACCCGGATATGGCCCTAACCCTAACCCATAGCCCTAGTTGGCAATTAACCTAACCCTAGTCTACTCTAACCCTAACCCCATTTCCCAAACGCTGCCTGATCTAACCCCAATTATGCCAGTGGAAGATGGTGCAAGGCAACCTAATTATGCCCACTGAAGAGAGGAGGTGACAGGATGGAGATGGAGCAGATGGAAGAAAAAGGAAGGAGAGAGACATAAGGGAATACGGGTTAATCAATAAATTAATAAATTCATAAGGGTAATCTAACTAATTGGAAAATGGGAAACAGGGTTTAAACATAAGGGAATTGGAAAGGAAAGGAGTACAAAGGGAAGAAGGGTAATCAATACATAATTCTAAATTCTAAAAACATAATTAAACTAAATTCTAATTTGATATATGTATTATAAATAGGAGCAGTAGGTAACGGGGCTAAAACACATAATTGGATCATAGGGTTAAAAACAAGTTAACTAAAACACATACAATTTGGCAATTCATGGTACAGAAGGGAGAGTATAAAAAGGGAAAAGAGGGAGGAGTCTATCAGTTTGGCAAGGGAATTCGAAGGGGTAACATCTCTAAATTAAAGCTAAAAACATGCAAAACAATTCATACTTACCTGGTGTCCTCGGCCTGAAGAAGACCCAACTAGGGTCGAAACGTCGCCGGCTCCTGCAGGGACACAAAAGAAAATGATTAGTAAACAATAAACAAACAAAAGCCAAACAATAAAAACAAAAAAACTACAAAAAAATAGACAAACTAAGAAAAACTAAAAAAGACAAGTAATTTAGTAAATAAGCTAACTTAAGTTAAGAATAAATAAACTAAGATAAGGTTTATAAATAAGCTAAGTTTAGTTGATAAGGTATAAGTTAATTAAAAACAATAAATATGATAGGCTAATCGGTTCAGTACATAATAGACATAAGTTAATTAAAAACTATAATATAAATAGGCTAAGCTAAGTTCATAGGTCTTAAATAACTTAAAAACAAATACATAGGTTAATTAAAACTATACTAAAAACAAATAGATAAGTTAATTAAAACTAAGTCTAAGCTTGGGGAGAGAGGGACGGGCCAATCCCAGGGATGGACCGTGCACCTCTCCTGGTCCACAGCGGTGGACCTCGGGATTTTTTCCCTTCACCTAACCCTAACCCTAACCCTAACCCTAACCCCTAACCCCTAACCCCTAACCCCTAACCCTAACCCCTAACCCTACCCGGATCGGCCCCAGGAACACGTAGATACCACTCCCATCTCTCTACCTCACTCCTAGCAAAAGTTAGTCCCAAAAGTCCCCAGTTTTTCGGGGACTTTCCGCAATATCTCCGGAACCCTAAGTCCCACATGCACGGTTCCGGTCTCTATCAACCCGGCTCGGCTAGACGAACACGTAGACACCAGAATCATCTCTCTACGACATTCCTATCCAAAGTTAGTGGAAAAAGTCCCCAATTTGAGTGGTTTTTACCCCCCTACCTAAACCAAACCACGCCCCGGAGTCTTACCCTAACCCTAACCCTAACCAAAATTTGGGTACTTCAATATAGGTATCAAACGACTCCAAATGGCCTGAAACGTGCTCCTAGACATGTCCTGGAAACACTTTTTTCACAAAAACACTTGGTCAAATTTCAACTCCCGACCAACTCCATTCATTTCTATGGGGGGACTTTGGGGGGTCATAACTCCGGAACCGTGCGTCCTAGACGCTTCAAACCAAGCTCCGTCTGCCATAATTCGACCCTTCTGAACACGCCAGACTTGTCCCCGAGTCTCTACGACCTACGCTTCCCGAGATACACACATTTACAGACAAAAAAGGGGCGTATCTCCGGAACCGGAAGTCCTGCACACAAGTGGCTGCTACCAATGGAAAGCACGTGGCCACAAATGGGGGGTAGGTCACACTTTCAACTCTCTACCACCTTCCTAGCAAAAGTTATTCAACATTATATAAAATATACACATATATAATTACCATAAGTCACTCCTAATCCTAACCCTAACCCTATATAAAATATACACATATATAATTACCATAAGTCACTCCTAATCCTAACCCTAACCCTAACCCTAACCCTAACCCCCCTAACCCTAACCCCTAACCCTTACCCTAACATCATTTTCTCTTTCGCCTAACCCTAACCCTAACACAATCACTTACCTTACCTTACACTTACCTCTATCTAACCTCTCCCTGTCCTCTTTTACTAACCTTAACCAACTCCTGGGGGCATGCCTAACCCTAACCAATGGACGTCCAGCTGAAAAATCACAAGTGTGCAACCAAAATTTGGCTACTTCAATATAGGTATCAAACGACTCCAAATGGCCTGAAACGTGCTCCTAGACATGTCCTGGAACAACTTTTTTCACAAAAACACTTGGTCAAATTTCACTTCATTTCTATGGGGGGACTTTCACGGTCCATAACTCCAGAACCGTAATTCACACAGTCACGGTTCCGGTCTCTATCAACCCGGATCGGCCCCAGGAACACGTAGATACCACTCCCATCTCTCTACCTCACTCCTATCAAAAGTTATTCCCAAAAGTCCCCAATTTTTCGGGGACTTTCCGCAATATCTCCTGAACCGTAAGTCCCACATGCACGTGCCTGGGCTCTATCAACTCGGCTCGGCTAGACGAACACGTAGACACCAGAATCATCTCTCTACGACATTCCTATCCAAAGTTAGTGGAAAAAGTCCCCAATTTGAGTGGTTTTTACCCCCTACCTAACCTAACCCAAACCACGCCCCGGAGTCTTACCCTAACCCTAACCCTAACCAAAATTTTGCTACTTCAATATAGGTATCAAACGACTCCAAATGGCCTGAAACGTGCTCCTAGACATGTCCTGGAACAACTTTTTTCACAAAAACACTTGGTCAAATTTCAACTCCCGACCAACTCCATTCATTTCTAGGGGGGGACTTTGGGGGGTCATAACTCCGGAACCGTGCGTCCTAGACGCTTCAAACCAAGCTCCGTCTGCCATAATTCGACCCTTCTGAACACGCCACACTTGTCCCCGAGTCTCTACGACCTACGCTTCCCGAGATACACACATTTACAGACAAAAAAGGGGCGTATCTCCGGAACCGGAAGTCCTGCACACAAGTGGCTGCTACCAATGGAAAGCACGTGGCCACAAATGGGGGGGTAGGTCACACTTTCAACTCTCTACCACCTTCCTAGCAAAAGTTATTCAACATTATATAAAATATACACATATATAATTACCATAAGTCACTCCTAATCCTAACCCTAACCCTAACCCTAACCCTAACCCTAACCCTAACCCTAACCCTAGCCCTGCCCCCTAACCCTTACCCTAACCACACCCGGATATGGCCCTAACCCTAACCCATAGCCCTAGTTGGCAATTAACCTAACCCTAGTCTACTCTAACCCTAACCCCATTTCCCAAACGCTGCCTGATCTAACCCCAATTATGCCAGTGGAAGATGGTGCAAGGCAACCTAATTATGCCCACTGAAGAGAGGAGGTGACAGGATGGAGATGGAGCAGATGGAAGAAAAAGGAAGGAGAGAGACATAAGGGAATACGGGTTAATCAATAAATTAATAAATTCATAAGGGTAATCTAACTAATTGGAAAATGGGAAACAGGGTTTAAACATAAGGGAATTGGAAAGGAAAGGAGTACAAAGGGAAGAAGGGTAATCAATACATAATTCTAAATTCTAAAAACATAATTAAACTAAATTCTAATTTGATATATGTATTATAAATAGGAGCAGTAGGTAACGGGGCTAAAACACATAATTGGATCATAGGGTTAAAAACAAGTTAACTAAAACACATACAATTTGGCAATTCATGGTACAGAAGGGAGAGTATAAAAAGGGAAAAGAGGGAGGAGTCTATCAGTTTGGCAAGGGAATTCGAAGGGGTAACATCTCTAAATTAAAGCTAAAAACATGCAAAACAATTCATACTTACCTGGTGTCCTCGGCCTGAAGAAGACCCAACTAGGGTCGAAACGTCGCCGGCTCCTGCAGGGACACAAAAGAAAATGATTAGTAAACAATAAACAAACAAAAGCCAAACAATAAAAACAAAAAAACTACAAAAAAATAGACAAACTAAGAAAAACTAAAAAAGACAAGTAATTTAGTAAATAAGCTAACTTAAGTTAAGAATAAATAAACTAAGATAAGGTTTATAAATAAGCTAAGTTTAGTTGATAAGGTATAAGTTAATTAAAAACAATAAATATGATAGGCTAATCGGTTCAGTACATAATAGACATAAGTTAATTAAAAACTATAATATAAATAGGCTAAGCTAAGTTCATAGGTCTTAAATAACTTAAAAACAAATACATAGGTTAATTAAAACTATACTAAAAACAAATAGATAAGTTAATTAAAACTAAGTCTAAGCTTGGGGAGAGAGGGACGGGCCAATCCCAGGGATGGACCGTGCACCTCTCCTGGTCCACAGCGGTGGACCTCGGGATTTTTTCCCTTCACCTAACCCTAACCCTAACCCTAACCCTAACCCCTAACCCCTAACCCCTAACCCCTAACCCTAACCCCTAACCCTACCCGGATCGGCCCCAGGAACACGTAGATACCACTCCCATCTCTCTACCTCACTCCTAGCAAAAGTTAGTCCCAAAAGTCCCCAGTTTTTCGGGGACTTTCCGCAATATCTCCGGAACCGTAAGTCCCACATGCACGGTTCCTGGTCTCTATCAACCCGGCTCGGCTAGACGGACACGTAGACACCAGAATCATCTCTCTACGACATTCCTATCCAAAGTTAGTGGAAAAAGTCCCCAATTTGAGTGGTTTTTATCCCCCTACCTAATCCAAACCACGCCCCGGAGTCTTACCCTAACCCTAACCCTAACCAAAATTTGGGTACTTCAATATAGGTATCAAACGACTCCAAATGGCCTGAAACGTGCTCCTAGACATGTCCTGGAAACACTTTTTTCACAAAAACACTTGGTCAAATTTCAACTCCCGACCAACTCCATTCATTTCTATGGGGGGACTTTGGGGGGTCATAACTCCGGAACCGTGCGTCCTAGACGCTTCAAACCAAGCTCCGTCTGCCATAATTCGACCCTTCTGAACACGCCAGACTTGTCCCCGAGTCTCTACGACCTACGCTTCCCGAGATACACACATTTACAGACAAAAAAGGGGCGTATCTCCGGAACCGGAAGTCCTGCACACAAGTGGCTGCTACCAATGGAAAGCACGTGGCCACAAATGGGGGGTAGGTCACACTTTCAACTCTCTACCACCTTCCTAGCAAAAGTTATTCAACATTATATAAAATATACACATATATAATTACCATAAGTCACTCCTAATCCTAACCCCACATTATATAAAATATACACATATATAATTACCATAAGTCACTCCTAATCCTAACCCTAACCCTAACCCTAACCCTAACCCACTTACCTCTATCTAACCTCTCCCTGTCCTCTTTTACTAACCTTAACCAACTCCTGGGGGCATGCCTAACCCTAACCAATGGACGTCCAGCTGAAAAATCACAAGTGTGCAACCAAAATTTGGGTACTTCAATATAGGTATCAAACGACTCCAAATGGCCTGAAACGTGCTCCTAGACATGTCCTGGAACAACTTTTTTCACAAAAACACTTGGTCAAATTTCACTTCATTTCTAGGGGGGGACTTTGACGGTCCATAACTCCACAACCGTAATTCACACAGTCACGGTTCCGGTCTCTATCAACCCGGATCGGCCCCAGGAACACGTAGATACCACTCCCATCTCTCTACCTCACTCCTAGCAAAAGTTAGTCCCAAAAGTCCCCAGTTTTTCGGGGACTTTCCGCAATATCTCCGGAACCGTAAGTCCCACATGCACGGTTCCGGTCTCTATCAACCCGGCTCGGCTAGACGGACACGTAGACACCAGAATCATCTCTCTACGACATTCCTATCCAAAGTTAGTGGAAAAAGTCCCCAATTTGAGTGGTTTTTATCCCCCTACCTAACCCTAACCCTAACCCTAACCCAACCCTACCCTATTACCATAAGTCACTCCTAATCCTAACCCTAACCCTAACCCCCTAACCCTACACATATATAATTACCATAAGTCGCTCCTAATCCTAACCCTAACCCTAACCCTAACCCTAACCCTAACCCTAACCCCTAACCCTAACCCTAACATCATTTTCTCTTTCGCCTAACCCTAACCCTAACACAATCACTTACCTTACCTTACACTTACCTCTATCTAACCTCTCCCTGTCCTCTTTTACTAACCTTAACCAACTCCTGGGGGCATGCCTAACCCTAACCAATGGACGTCCAGCTGAAAAATCACAAGTGTGCAACCAAAATTTGGCTACTTCAATATAGGTATCAAACGACTCCAAATGGCCTGAAACGTGCTCCTAGACATGTCCTGGAACAACTTTTTTCACAAAAACACTTGGTCAAATTTCACTTCATTTCTATGGGGGGACTTTCACGGTCCATAACTCCAGAACCGTAATTCACACAGTCACGGTTCCGGTCTCTATCAACCCGGATCGGCCCCAGGAACACGTAGATACCACTCCCATCTCTCTACCTCACTCCTAGCAAAAGTTATTCCCAAAAGTCCCCAGTTTTTCGGGGACTTTCCGCAATATCTCCGGAACCGTAAGTCCCACATGCACGTGCCTGGGCTCTATCAACTCGGCTCGGCTAGACGAACACGTAGACACCAGAATCATCTCTCTACGACATTCCTATCCAAAGTTAGTGGAAAAAGTCCCCAATTTGAGTGGTTTTTACCCCCCTACCTAACCTAACCCAAACCACGCCCCGGAGTCTTACCCTAACCCTAACCCTAACCAAAATTTTGCTACTTCAATATAGGTATCAAACGACTCCAAATGGCCTGAAACGTGCTCCTAGACATGTCCTGGAACAACTTTTTTCACAAAAACACTTGGTCAAATTTCAACTCCGGACCAACTCCATTCATTTCTAGGGGGGGACTTTGGGGGGTCATAACTCCGGAACCGTGCGTCCTAGACGCTTCAAACCAAGCTCCGTCTGCCATAATTCGACCCTTCTGAACACGCCACACTTGTCCCCGAGTCTCTACGACCTACGCTTCCCGAGATACACACATTTACAGACAAAAAAGGGGCGTATCTCCGGAACCGGAAGTCCTGCACACAAGTGGCTGCTACCAATGGAAAGCACGTGGCCACAAATGGGGGGTAGGTCACACTTTCAACTCTCTACCACCTTCCTAGCAAAAGTTATTCAACATTATATAAAATATACACATATATAATTACCATAAGTCACTCCTAATCCTAACCCTAACCCTAACCCTAACCCTAACTACTCTGATCTATGCCTAACCCTAACTACTTTGATTAATGCCTAACCCTAACCCAATTTGAACCTAACCCCACTATCCTAGGCCCCAGCCCTGCCGCTTAACCCTTACCCTAACCACACCCTAATATGGCCCTAACCCTAACCCATAAAACCCTAGTTGGAATCTAGCCCTAACCCTAGCCTAAGCTAACCCTAACCCCACCTCCCAAACACTACAACCTGATCAACCTAAATTAGCCCGGTGGAAGATGGTTCAAAAGAAACCGAATTTAATACCCACTGAGAGGACAGGTGACAGGAAGAATACAGTGATGGAGTAGATGGAAGGACGGGAAGGAAGAAAGCATAAGGGAAGATGGGCTAAACAATAAATTAATAAATTAATAAGGGTAAATAGAACTAATTGGAGAATGGGAAACAGGGGTTAAATCATAAGGGAATTGGAAGGGAAGGTGTATAAAGGGATGAAGGGTAATTAATACATATTTCTAAATTAAAACTAAATTCATATATGTAAATAATTGGAGCAGTGGGAAATGGGGTTAAAATACATAATTTGATTAAATATTAAGGGTTAAAAACAAGTCAAATAAGACACAAACATAATTTCATTAATAGTATAGGGTTAAAAACAAGTCAAAAATACACACTAACAAAACTCATTTGGACAGAAAAGGGAGAGTATAAAAGAGGAAAGGGGAGGAGTCAATTCAGTTTGGCAGAGAAATTCAAAGGGGCAACATCTCATGATTAGAAAGGAAACTTACCTACACTAAAAAAGACATGTAATTCATACTTACCTGCTGTGTCCCCGGCCTGATGAAGACCCAGCGGGGTCGAAACGTTGCCGCCTGCAGGGACACAATAATTACAATTGATTAATAAACAAAAACAAGCCAAACAACAAAAACAAAAATGTACAAAAAAATAGTAAAAGCTGAAAAAAAACTAAAAAGTTATTTCATAGATGATGCTAAGCTAAGACAATAAGTTAATGATAAGTTAATTAAAAACAACTATAGATAAGCTAAGTATAGTTAAAAAATAAGTGTATAAGTTAATTAAAAAACTATATTACATAAGACAATCGGTTCAGTATATAAATAAGTATAAGTTAATATAAAAACTAGGTCTAAAAACAATTAAGTGTTTGTTGATGGGGAGAGAGGGACAGGCCAAATCCCTGGGATGGACCGTGCACTTACTGGATCCACCTTGGGATTCCAGTTTTCTTCCCCTCCTCCTAACCGGCCAGTGCCTCCCATGGGCTGGATGGCCGGTCCCCTCCCCCCTATTCTAGCCTAAGTCTATCCCATCCCACTCTACCCTAACCCTAACTACTCTGATCTATGCCTAACCCTAACTACTTTGATTAATGCCTAACCCTAACCCAATTTGAACCTAACCCCACTATCCTAGGCCCCAGCCCTGCCGCTTAACCCTTACCCTAACCACACCCTAATATGGCCCTAACCCTAACCCATAAAACCCTAGTTGGAATTTAGCCCTAACCCTAGCCTAAGCTAACCCTAACCCCACCTCCCAAACACTACAACCTGATCAACCTAAATTAGCCCGGTGGAAGATGGTTCAAAAGAAACCGAATTTAATACCCACTGAGAGGACAGGTGACAGGAAGAATACAGTGATGGAGTAGATGGAAGGACGGGAAGGAAGAAAGCATAAGGGAAGATGGGCTAAACAATAAATTAATAAATTAATAAGGGTAAATAGAACTAATTGGAGAATGGGAAACAGGGGTTAAATCATAAGGGAATTGGAAGGGAAGGTGTATAAAGGGATGAAGGGTAATTAATACATATTTCTAAATTAAAACTAAATTCATATATGTAAATAATTGGAGCAGTGGGAAATGGGGTTAAAATACATAATTTGATTAAATATTAAGGGTTAAAAACAAGTCAAATAAGACACAAACATAATTTCATTAATAGTATAGGGTTAAAAACAAGTCAAAAATACACACTAACAAAACTCATTTGGACAGAAAAGGGAGAGTATAAAAGAGGAAAGGGGAGGAGTCAATTCAGTTTGGCAGAGAAATTCAAAGGGGCAACATCTCATGATTAGAAAGGAAACTTACCTACACTAAAAAAGACATGTAATTCATACTTACCTGCTGTGTCCCCGGCCTGATGAAGACCCAGCGGGGTCGAAACGTTGCCGCCTGCAGGGACACAATAATTACAATTGATTAATAAACAAAAACAAGCCAAACAACAAAAACAAAAATGTACAAAAAAATAGTAAAAGCTGAAAAAAAACTAAAAAGTTATTTCATAGATGATGCTAAGCTAAGACAATAAGTTAATGATAAGTTAATTAAAAACAACTATAGATAAGCTAAGTATAGTTAAAAAATAAGTGTATAAGTTAATTAAAAAACTATATTACATAAGACAATCGGTTCAGTATATAAATAAGTATAAGTTAATATAAAAACTATGTCTAAAAACAATTAAGTGTTTGTTGATGGGGAGAGAGGGACAGGCCAAATCCCTGGGATGGACCGTGCACTTACTGGATCCACCTTGGGATTCCAGTTTTCTTCCCCTCCTCCTAACCGGCCAGTGCCTCCCATGGGCTGGATGGCCGGTCCCCCTCCCCCCTATTCTAGCCTAAGTCTATCCCATCCCACTCTACCCTAACCCTAACTACTCTGATCTATGCCTAACCCTAACTACTTTGATTAATGCCTAACCCTAACCCAATTTGAACCTAACCCCACTATCCTAGGCCCCAGCCCTGCCGCTTAACCCTTACCCTAACCACACCCTAATATGGCCCTAACCCTAACCCATAAAACCCTAGTTGGAATCTAGCCCTAACCCTAGCCTAAGCTAACCCTAACCCCACCTCCCAAACACTACAACCTGATCAACCTAAATTAGCCCGGTGGAAGATGGTTCAAAAGAAACCGAATTTAATACCCACTGAGAGGACAGGTGACAGGAAGAATACAGTGATGGAGTAGATGGAAGGACGGGAAGGAAGAAAGCATAAGGGAAGATGGGCTAAACAATAAATTAATAAATTAATAAGGGTAAATAGAACTAATTGGAGAATGGGAAACAGGGGTTAAATCATAAGGGAATTGGAAGGGAAGGTGTATAAAGGGATGAAGGGTAATTAATACATATTTCTAAATTAAAACTAAATTCATATATGTAAATAATTGGAGCAGTGGGAAATGGGGTTAAAATACATAATTTGATTAAATATTAAGGGTTAAAAACAAGTCAAATAAGACACAAACATAATTTCATTAATAGTATAGGGTTAAAAACAAGTCAAAAATACACACTAACAAAACTCATTTGGACAGAAAAGGGAGAGTATAAAAGAGGAAAGGGGAGGAGTCAATTCAGTTTGGCAGAGAAATTCAAAGGGGCAACATCTCATGATTAGAAAGGAAACTTACCTACACTAAAAAAGACATGTAATTCATACTTACCTGCTGTGTCCCCGGCCTGATGAAGACCCAGCGGGGTCGAAACGTTGCCGCCTGCAGGGACACAATAATTACAATTGATTAATAAACAAAAACAAGCCAAACAACAAAAACAAAAATGTACAAAAAAATAGTAAAAGCTGAAAAAAAACTAAAAAGTTATTTCATAGATGATGCTAAGCTAAGACAATAAGTTAATGATAAGTTAATTAAAAACAACTATAGATAAGCTAAGTATAGTTAAAAAATAAGTGTATAAGTTAATTAAAAAACTATATTACATAAGACAATCGGTTCAGTATATAAATAAGTATAAGTTAATATAAAAACTAGGTCTAAAAACAATTAAGTGTTTGTTGATGGGGAGAGAGGGACAGGCCAAATCCCTGGGATGGACCGTGCACTTACTGGATCCACCTTGGGATTCCAGTTTTCTTCCCCTCCTCCTAACCGGCCAGTGCCTCCCATGGGCTGGATGGCCGGTCCCCCTCCCCCCTATTCTAGCCTAAGTCTATCCCATCCCACTCTACCCTAACCCTAACTACTCTGATCTATGCCTAACCCTAACTACTTTGATTAATGCCTAACCCTAACCCAATTTGAACCTAACCCCACTATCCTAGGCCCCAGCCCTGCCGCTTAACCCTTACCCTAACCACACCCTAATATGGCCCTAACCCTAACCCATAAAACCCTAGTTGGAATCTAGCCCTAACCCTAGCCTAAGCTAACCCTAACCCCACCTCCCAAACACTACAACCTGATCAACCTAAATTAGCCCGGTGGAAGATGGTTCAAAAGAAACCGAATTTAATACCCACTGAGAGGACAGGTGACAGGAAGAATACAGTGATGGAGTAGATGGAAGGACGGGAAGGAAGAAAGCATAAGGGAAGATGGGCTAAACAATAAATTAATAAATTAATAAGGGTAAATAGAACTAATTGGAGAATGGGAAACAGGGGTTAAATCATAAGGGAATTGGAAGGGAAGGTGTATAAAGGGATGAAGGGTAATTAATACATATTTCTAAATTAAAACTAAATTCATATATGTAAATAATTGGAGCAGTGGGAAATGGGGTTAAAATACATAATTTGATTAAATATTAAGGGTTAAAAACAAGTCAAATAAGACACAAACATAATTTCATTAATAGTATAGGGTTAAAAACAAGTCAAAAATACACACTAACAAAACTCATTTGGACAGAAAAGGGAGAGTATAAAAGAGGAAAGGGGAGGAGTCAATTCAGTTTGGCAGAGAAATTCAAAGGGGCAACATCTCATGATTAGAAAGGAAACTTACCTACACTAAAAAAGACATGTAATTCATACTTACCTGCTGTGTCCCCGGCCTGATGAAGACCCAGCGGGGTCGAAACGTTGCCGCCTGCAGGGACACAATAATTACAATTGATTAATAAACAAAAACAAGCCAAACAACAAAAACAAAAATGTACAAAAAAATAGTAAAAGCTGAAAAAAAACTAAAAAGTTATTTCATAGATGATGCTAAGCTAAGACAATAAGTTAATGATAAGTTAATTAAAAACAACTATAGATAAGCTAAGTATAGTTAAAAAATAAGTGTATAAGTTAATTAAAAAACTATATTACATAAGACAATCGGTTCAGTATATAAATAAGTATAAGTTAATATAAAAACTATGTCTAAAAACAATTAAGTGTTTGTTGATGGGGAGAGAGGGACAGGCCAAATCCCTGGGATGGACCGTGCACTTACTGGATCCACCTTGGGATTCCAGTTTTCTTCCCCTCCTCCTAACCGGCCAGTGCCTCCCATGGGCTGGATGGCCGGTCCCCCTCCCCCCTATTCTAGCCTAAGTCTATCCCATCCCACTCTACCCTAACCCTAACTACTCTGATCTATGCCTAACCCTAACTACTTTGATTAATGCCTAACCCTAACCCAATTTGAACCTAACCCCACTATCCTAGGCCCCAGCCCTGCCGCTTAACCCTTACCCTAACCACACCCTAATATGGCCCTAACCCTAACCCATAAAACCCTAGTTGGAATTTAGCCCTAACCCTAGCCTAAGCTAACCCTAACCCCACCTCCCAAACACTACAACCTGATCAACCTAAATTAGCCCGGTGGAAGATGGTTCAAAAGAAACCGAATTTAATACCCACTGAGAGGACAGGTGACAGGAAGAATACAGTGATGGAGTAGATGGAAGGACGGGAAGGAAGAAAGCATAAGGGAAGATGGGCTAAACAATAAATTAATAAATTAATAAGGGTAAATAGAACTAATTGGAGAATGGGAAACAGGGGTTAAATCATAAGGGAATTGGAAGGGAAGGTGTATAAAGGGATGAAGGGTAATTAATACATATTTCTAAATTAAAACTAAATTCATATATGTAAATAATTGGAGCAGTGGGAAATGGGGTTAAAATACATAATTTGATTAAATATTAAGGGTTAAAAACAAGTCAAATAAGACACAAACATAATTTCATTAATAGTATAGGGTTAAAAACAAGTCAAAAATACACACTAACAAAACTCATTTGGACAGAAAAGGGAGAGTATAAAAGAGGAAAGGGGAGGAGTCAATTCAGTTTGGCAGAGAAATTCAAAGGGGCAACATCTCATGATTAGAAAGGAAACTTACCTACACTAAAAAAGACATGTAATTCATACTTACCTGCTGTGTCCCCGGCCTGATGAAGACCCAGCGGGGTCGAAACGTTGCCGCCTGCAGGGACACAATAATTACAATTGATTAATAAACAAAAACAAGCCAAACAACAAAAACAAAAATGTACAAAAAAATAGTAAAAGCTGAAAAAAAACTAAAAAGTTATTTCATAGATGATGCTAAGCTAAGACAATAAGTTAATGATAAGTTAATTAAAAACAACTATAGATAAGCTAAGTATAGTTAAAAAATAAGTGTATAAGTTAATTAAAAAACTATATTACATAAGACAATCGGTTCAGTATATAAATAAGTATAAGTTAATATAAAAACTAGGTCTAAAAACAATTAAGTGTTTGTTGATGGGGAGAGAGGGACAGGCCAAATCCCTGGGATGGACCGTGCACTTACTGGATCCACCTTGGGATTCCAGTTTTCTTCCCCTCCTCCTAACCGGCCAGTGCCTCCCATGGGCTGGATGGCCGGTCCCCTCCCCCCTATTCTAGCCTAAGTCTATCCCATCCCACTCTACCCTAACCCTAACTACTCTGATCTATGCCTAACCCTAACTACTTTGATTAATGCCTAACCCTAACCCAATTTGAACCTAACCCCACTATCCTAGGCCCCAGCCCTGCCGCTTAACCCTTACCCTAACCACACCCTAATATGGCCCTAACCCTAACCCATAAAACCCTAGTTGGAATTTAGCCCTAACCCTAGCCTAAGCTAACCCTAACCCCACCTCCCAAACACTACAACCTGATCAACCTAAATTAGCCCGGTGGAAGATGGTTCAAAAGAAACCGAATTTAATACCCACTGAGAGGACAGGTGACAGGAAGAATACAGTGATGGAGTAGATGGAAGGACGGGAAGGAAGAAAGCATAAGGGAAGATGGGCTAAACAATAAATTAATAAATTAATAAGGGTAAATAGAACTAATTGGAGAATGGGAAACAGGGGTTAAATCATAAGGGAATTGGAAGGGAAGGTGTATAAAGGGATGAAGGGTAATTAATACATATTTCTAAATTAAAACTAAATTCATATATGTAAATAATTGGAGCAGTGGGAAATGGGGTTAAAATACATAATTTGATTAAATATTAAGGGTTAAAAACAAGTCAAATAAGACACAAACATAATTTCATTAATAGTATAGGGTTAAAAACAAGTCAAAAATACACACTAACAAAACTCATTTGGACAGAAAAGGGAGAGTATAAAAGAGGAAAGGGGAGGAGTCAATTCAGTTTGGCAGAGAAATTCAAAGGGGCAACATCTCATGATTAGAAAGGAAACTTACCTACACTAAAAAAGACATGTAATTCATACTTACCTGCTGTGTCCCCGGCCTGATGAAGACCCAGCGGGGTCGAAACGTTGCCGCCTGCAGGGACACAATAATTACAATTGATTAATAAACAAAAACAAGCCAAACAACAAAAACAAAAATGTACAAAAAAATAGTAAAAGCTGAAAAAAAACTAAAAAGTTATTTCATAGATGATGCTAAGCTAAGACAATAAGTTAATGATAAGTTAATTAAAAACAACTATAGATAAGCTAAGTATAGTTAAAAAATAAGTGTATAAGTTAATTAAAAAACTATATTACATAAGACAATCGGTTCAGTATATAAATAAGTATAAGTTAATATAAAAACTATGTCTAAAAACAATTAAGTGTTTGTTGATGGGGAGAGAGGGACAGGCCAAATCCCTGGGATGGACCGTGCACTTACTGGATCCACCTTGGGATTCCAGTTTTCTCCCCTCCTCCTAACCCTAACCCTAAGACCCAGGAATTGACTATCTCACACTAGGACATGTCAATTTCACTAACCTTAACCTGTCGGGAGCTCTGACTGGATCCTGTTATACATGCTGGACACTCAGGAACACCACCTGGAACAAGAAAATACAGAGGAACTACTACACAAAAAGGTTCACTCGGCTACAAGGGGATCTGAAATGTGCCCCCAGATATTTCCGGGGGAAACAAAGTTCATAACAACACTATGGATTTCAGCACTCATCATTCCACTCAAGATGGACACCAAAGGACTTCAAATGACCAGGAACGTGCTCCTACACACTCTCTGAGGAAAACCCTAACCCTAACCCCCCTCTTTTTCACCAAACCCTAATCTTTTAGTTATTGACCAATTCCATTCAATACAATTAAATCAAACTTAGGAGTGGACCCAGGGCAACTAGACACTTGAAATTGAACTCACTGGTCACAGGCCTCTATGCACTTACAAACTCCAAAATTCACAAGAATACAACATTCCTAACCCAAGTTATTCACTAAAAACGAACCGGAAGTGACCGTTTCGACCACTTCCGGTTTTGATAAACAAGGATAAGGAAGCTCATTGAAAAGTCCACCCCTATAATTAGGCAATCCAACTCATCTATTATCACCAAAATCCTTCCCATTCAGAGATACGGTAAGGTTTCTTAAACCCTAACTTTGCTGTGGAAGCAGCTACAGGAGCCATATTTGGTACATCTATCCACCAAGCCACAAATCATAGATACACCAAAATTCACACTAATAGCACAAAGGGAACAAAAGTTATTCATGGAAAACAAACCGGAAGTGACCCTTTCGACCACTTCCGGTTTTGATAAACGGGAATGAAGGGACTCATTGAATAGTCCACCCTTATATTTGGGCAATCCTACTCAACTATTATTACATAACTCCTTCCCATTCAGAGATATGGAAGGTTTCTTAAACCCTAAATTTGCTGGAGAAGCAGCCACATTTACCAAAATTTGTACATCTATCCACAAAGCCACAATCCCTAAACACACAAAAATTCACACTAATAGCACAAAGGGAACAAAAGATATTCACGAAAAACAAACCGGAAGTGCCGTTTTTACCCACTTCTGCTCATCCTAGAAACAAATGGTTGGTACCGTCGGAAAGCCCACACCAAAATTAGGGGGGATCGATTTTATTTTCAAACAGATACACCCTTCCTATCTCGAGTTATAAACAAAAAACCATTTAAACCAGGAAATAAAAGCTTATTGGTCGATTTTTCGAAAAATTTGCATAATCAATCCCATAAGACATTGCAGCGTAAAAACTTTGCGCGCACCACGGCAAAGACTTCCTTTGCCCGAAAAGACCCCCCTAGGTCAAAAACCAGGCACCCACCTTTGCGGGGGATGACCACTGCAGAAGACCCTTTTGCAGGTGAGTTTTCCTCCGCATATCCTGGAGTTATACGTATGCTATAACCCAGGATATGGCATACCCTTGTGTCATGCACCCTTGAATAGGGACACAGGGTATTGTCTGTCTAAGCTCGAAAGAGCACAATTTGACACTCCATGGGGTCGTGCGGTGTATGGGGCACATGGTTTGTCTTTAGCTAGTTTGGGGTCTTAGTCATTTTTTGCACAGTTCCAGGGGTCGTGCGGTGTATGGGGCACTGGAACTTGTGGCGGGTGGGATAGAATGGGTGACTTTGGGGGCTGGAGAGGCAACGCTCGTCGTGGCTGGCTCTGGCCCTCTTAACTCTGGGGTGGCGGGGAAGGCAGCGCTTGTCGCGGCTGGTTCCTGCTATTCCTGGGGGAGTCACTCAGAGACATAGTCGATAGAATGGGTGATCGGGGGCATCGGAGAGGCAACGTTCATCGTGGCTGGCTCTGGTGTTCCTTACCCCTGGGGTGGCCGGAGTGGTGGCGCATGTCGCGGCTGCTCCTGGTTACACCTGGGGGGATCACTCTTGTCTCAGTAGACGGTAGAATGGGTGACTTACGGGGGGACAGAGAGGCAACGCTCGTCGGGGCTGACTCTGATCCTCCCTACCTCTGGGCTGGTTGGGTCGACGGTGCTGGTCACTGTTGTTCCTGGCTACGCCTGGGGGGGTCACTCTGAGACAAACAGCCGTTAGAATGGGCAGTTTTTTGGGGGAGTGAGGAGGCAACGCTCGTCAGGGCTGGCCTCGCTCCTTCTTAACCCTGGGGTAACTGGGAAGGCAGCGCGAGTCGCGGCTGGTCCTGGTTATGCCTGGGGGAAACTGCTCGGGTACGATAGATTTTAGAAGGGGTTAGTGGGGAATCCAGGGAGGCAACGCTCGTCGGGGCTGGCCCTGGTTCTCTAAAAATTTGGGTAGAATGCGGTTTCCGCAACTCAACATAGACTAGGAAGAGGCTAGTTAGGCAGCACCTCCACAAGACCTTCAAGATCGACCTACAGCTACAGCCTTACTTGGGCAAACCAGGGTAACGTCACGGTGTCAACAACTGGTTTGTTCTACCGGGTAAGGGGTAAGTATGCGGCCCCCCGTGTTCCACCTATAGGGACAATGCACGACGGGAGTGGTGGTCCAGGGCATCAGGACCTTAAACGTCGCCCAGTCTTCTATGAGGGGTAGCCTCACTCATGCAACAGCCCATAACTGCACCACACACGACTTGAATTTGAACTTGCCTGTACCAATTGGTCTCCTTCAAATTTCTTCAAACCACCCCCCAAATTTTACATCCCCTAGTCCAACCTCGGTGACTAGGTCGTGGATGCAACGGGACCCGCAGAACCAGCTAGACCACGAATGGACTCTACTTCTGGATGTTTTTTCCCAGACTAAGGGGATAACTTTCCCCCATTTTGCGGAACTCGATTCACCTAAAAGCTAATGGTAGTTCAACCTAGGGAATCCTTGAACAAAAAATTCAAGAACTCCGAGATATTTTCTCAGTCTAAGGGGATAAATTTTTCCCCACTTTCTGAACTCTGTTCAACTAAAAGCTAGTTGTAAATCAACCCAGGAAATCCTTGAACAAAAAATTCAAAAACAACTTTGAATACCTTACCTGTTTAATACAAAATCCAATTGGGCATGGGACACACCCCGGGGATTTGATCACCCCGGCGGGGCCTTCCTTGGGTGAGAGTGTCTAGTGATAAATGGCCGAAACACTCGATGATCTCAGGGTCCACTACTGACGATGTGTCCTGAAATTTGATACTCAAATACTCAAATCCTAAGCCTAATTTAACCCTACTAATGTCATTCTAAATTCTAACCTCAACCAATTTTATCCTCATACCATCTTCCTTTTTATGCCTAAACCTAACCAATCTTATCCTCATGCCTAAACCTAACCAATTTATCCTCATACCTAACCTCAACCCACTATATTTTAATGCCTTAACCTAACCAATCTGGCCCTAATCTTAACCAACGCTCCTTTTCTAATACCTTACCCTAACTAGTTTGATTCTAACCCTAACCAATTCCCCCCCCTTTTTTATGCCTAAACCTAACCAATCTTACTCTACATCGTTTTTCTGGTTCAACCTACCCGGGGAGCTATGATGTGACATGCGTCGGCCAGTGCATTTGCCTTTGATTCTCTACTCCAAACCGGGCCCTCCTTGGGGAGGGCATCGGGGAGAGTCATCGAGATATGGTTTCCTACCCCTAACCCGCCAGTGCCATCGGACAACCAAGCTCCCCTTGAGGTTAAGATTTGAACTCTCTCAATTACTAAAAACCCTCAAAACCAACATGAAGATACACTTAAACACCTCTCCACTCCTCCTCCCCCTTAAACAGGGGCTGAGATGGAGTGGAGATATGGGATTCACCCAGATAGGTGAGGACATGGTCGAGATGCAGTCACATTTCCCATGTCTATTCCCATTTACACCCTAGGTTAACACAATAAACATTCTCCACTCACTAATTTCTCACCAGACATCACAAAAACTAACCATGACACCAATGGAAGTAATAAATGACCGAAACACTCGAGTATCCCAGGGAGGACTAATGAAGATATCCTGAAATTTAGAAATCTCAAATTACTTTAAAACTTAACCCTTACCAACCTTTAGGAGATCTGAAACAACAGATAATCTCGGTGAACGTTATAATCCAATTTGAACTTACATCGTTTTTCTTGTTCAAACTACCCGGGGAGCTATGATGTGACATGCGTCGGCCAGTGCATTTGCCTTTGATTCTCTACTCCAAACCGGGCCCTCCTTGGGGAGGGCATCGGGGAGAGTCATCGAGATATGGTTTCCTACCCCTAACCCCTAACCCTAACCCTAACCCTGACCACTATTTGGGATTTATTGTCTAACCCTAACCATTACATTTGGCCCTAAACTTAACCCTTAGTCTTAATATAATTCTAACCACTAATCTGGCCCTGATTCCTAACCCTAACCATTACTCTGGACCCCAAACCTAACCCTAATTTGCTAATTCATTGGATAAATAATTTAATAATTCATTATGGATACAATTACAAATACTTACCTTAATCTCCTGTGAAAACAATTAAAACATTTAATACATACTTACCTGTAAAAAACATTAATACTTACCTTTAAATTACTCACCTGGAACCTGTAAGAAGGAAAACACAATCAAATTAATTGGCAATTCATTGAACAAATACATTAATAATTCATTATTGATTTAAACTATCTAAAAACAATTCATTTATGACAACTACTAAAAATACTTACCTGTAAAACCTGTAAAAACAATTAAAACATTTCATTTATACTTACCTGTTAAAACAATTACAAATAATTACAAACAATACCATACTTACCTTAAAAATAAATAATACTTACCTTAAAAATAACTATACTTACCCTATACTTACCTGAAAAAGTCTTAAAAGATTTATCCTAAAAATAATTAAAAAACAATTATTTCATATTTACCTGTAAAGATAATTAAAAACAATATAATACTTACCTTAAAAACAATTAATACTTACCCTTTATTATATTTAACCCTTTAGGCGCCAGGTTTTATTTTTAAAAATACTAGATTTTGACATCTACATTTCAGAAGGCTCTGACTTGAAAGTGCTTTGAGATAGAGACAAAGTGTCAATGAGACAAATATTGAGGATGACCTAAAGTTTATCTAGGTAGTAAATTTTCCCATCTAATTTGCATATTATGACGTCATATGGTGGCGGCCATATTGGATTATGTAATTTCCATGAAATACCTGATATTTTGAAAGAGAATTGACCTTATTTCATCAGATTCACCCCCTCCATCCATTTGTTATGTTGTCCATATATCAAATGAACAGGGAAAAGGTCAATTGTAAGCCAACAGTCGTAAATTAGAACTATTACCACCACAAAACTCATGTAAACAGTAGGCGTTTTTTATGATTTTTTTACCCCCTCTGCTCTGACATTGGAGGACACTTTCCTTTTCTTTTTTGTCTTCTTTTTTATTCTTCGTTATTATTATTATTAGTAGTGGTAACAATAATAATCATTATTATTTCATTTTGCAAAGGTTACTTGAAAGACTCATCATCACTACTTTCAGCCCTATTCTGACCGCCCCTGCTGCCTCTTCGACACCCACCAGCCCTTCTAGGATCACTTCACCCTCGTCTCCCCCTGCTATCCCCACAAGTGTTAGGAGAAGAGTTGGTCTTGTGTGTGTTTGGTGCTTCGTGAACACCGCTGCGTCGCATGGACGCAGCACTGCCGCGCATGGACGCACCTTTACCGGCGCGGCCACGCGTAGAAGAGTGAACACTGACGCTGGTCCGAGCGCTATTTTCATCACCCCCGCAACTTCTACCACGTCCATTAGCTCCCTTACTGATACTACGAGTTCGTGTGTCATTCCCACTCTCACCTATGTTGGGCAAAGGGTCGTGTTTTCGTGTGTTTTCCTCACTTTTCCCCGCAGCGCCATTCGTCCCCTCTCTGCTATGACTGCAGGCTGGGACTGCTGCGCGGGGCTGTGAGACTGACCGCCCGTGAGTGCTTTTGCATGGGGAGGGGCTCACGGCAGCACCCGCTGCTCGTTGAGCTCAGTAACTGCAGAGTGATACGTGCTTTCATGTCAGAGTCTCCAAACACCACAAAAGTCTCCAATAACACCCGAAAAAGTCGCTAGATTTGCCGGTAGTCGCTTTTTGTCGCTCAAAAAAAAAAAAAAAAAGTCAAGTTTGGATGGGATTTCTTCGAACATTTTGCATTGAAGCATGACGTTTTTCTGAGCTAAGGTCTAAGTTAGGGATGTCTGCCAACTAGTGGGTGGGAGTATGAATGATATATAACACTCTATTAGGAGAAAACAGCTGTTTTATTCAGTACCGCATCTTGTCGCAATTTTGCGACTTTGGCGCTTAAAGGGTTAAAAACATCAACATTACTTACCTGTAAGTTTAAACCCAAAAGACTTAGTTGACACAATGTGCAGAAGCCGTAGGGGGCGTGTCTAACCAAGCACATAAAAGGGGAAGCTCAAGAGAGAGAGCTCACTTTTGCTTTGACCACCAGAGGGTAAACATCACCTGAGAGCAAGCTGAGACAGCCAGCAATTTATTTTTTCGGGTGCCCAGGCCTGAGGAAGACCCGGAGAGGTCGAAACGTCGCCACCAGGCACACGTAATTTCTTTAAACCTAGGGAAAAACAACAAAAAGATTTTTATTTCATAAAAAATTAAAAAACATTTAAAAATATTAAAAAGACAAAAAACATTAGTAAATTCAGAGGTAAGTTTCCTTTCATTTCATAGTTCATAAAAAGTAATTGATTTATAAAAAGTAATTGATTGATAAGAAATTAATAAGAACAACACTTACCCACGATCATGGGGAGATGGGATGACGGGTGGAAGGTGGTGACTTACGGCAGGAAAAGCCGACGCCCTTTCCAACCCTACCGGACCAGGGAGGGCAAGTACGACGGCAGTAAGGACCGTGCACCTCCTGTAACCCCTCGGGGACAGGCTAAACCCCTTGTACCTAACCCTAACCCTGGTTTCCTACCCCTAACCCCTAACCCTGCCCTAACCATAACCATATTTGACCCTAAAACATAATCCCATGTGAATTTGACCCTAACCCTAAACGCCTAATTATAAACACATTCGACCCTAAAATATAACCCCATATGAATTTGACCCCCACCCTAACTAAATTTTACCCCTACAGCTCTCTTCTCCTCTCCTCTCTTTTTCTCCTCTCTTTCCTCTTTTCTCCCTGTCTCTCTGTCTCTCTCTTTCCTCTCTCTCTCTCTCCTTTTCTCTCTCTCCTTTTCTCTCTCTCTCTCTCTCTCTCTCTCTCTCTCTCTCTCTCTCTCTTGCTCTCTCCTTCTTCGGAGGGGACGGGGCTTGTCCTTTAAGAGGGCCTGGATGGAGTGTGCTTAGGCTGCATCACCCCCTTCTTGGGACAATGTGGCCCCAAAATTTGAAGTTCCTAACATTAAAAACCATTATAAAATTAATTAATAACATTTAAAACGATTTCATTTACATTAAAAACTATTACAAACATTTAAAACCTATTAAAACCTGTTAAAAAATATTTGAAACCTTTAAACATCAATGGAAAAATATTAGAAACAGTCAAAATAATTTCTATACTAATTTATTTGGCATATAAGGGATTAATATTTTGAAAATTTAATGGATAAAAGAACAAAGACAAAATATTGTATTTCATTATTTTTCATTTCATTTCATGGGACCACTTAAGGGATTAACATATATGGGGGCGGAGTCTAAGAGGACAAAAATAAAGTGCAAGTGCATTAGTTGGAAGTTGGATGAATTGGCAAACTGAGTGGCACACACAGAAAAAGCCTCACTTTGCAGTTGGTTCTGGATGGGGAAGGTCATTCACTGCTATGCTCTACCATTGCAAGCCATACATAGTTCTTTGGTGTGCATAACCTGAAGAAGATCTTAATTGATCGAAACGTTGTTTATTTTTACTGCACACCCCTCTTTTGCGATCTATAAATTTTTACTACAGTATAAGTTTTTTTTGTTTTTGTTTTAAAGGATTAGTCCATCAAAAAAGAAAACAAGACAGGACTTTTTGTTTCTAGTTTGTTTATTTTTTAATTTTTTTGCCTTTCCTCTTTAGGGAAAGCGTTTTTGTTGGTTGTTTTGGAAAATTTTGAAAAAAACATAAAAATACACAAAAGATTTTTACAAAATCATAAAGAAATGTCACACCACGGTGAGGGATGTCTTGTCTTGGGTTTTTTGTCTTGTCAATTTCCGGTTTTATTTTGAAAAGTAACTTTCCTCTCGTTCCAGGTCACTTGCCCTTCCTCCTGTGTCACGGTCTGATGTCTTCCCTGATTCCTGATTGTTTCCACCTGTGTTCCCCTCCCCCATGTGTATATAGTCTTTGTCTTCCCCTGTCTGCCTTGCCAGAGTATTTCGTCGTCCTGTCGTATATGTCCAGCCTTGTCCACAGTACTACCGAGCCAAGTTAAGTCGAGTTTTGTTTGTTTGAATTGATTGTCCTCTGTGTCAGAGTGATTTTGATTTCATAGTTTTCTGGTTAGCGTTTGTTTTATAAGATTAGATTAAATTTTCATAGCCTTGTTTTTCCTCCATTTTGGAGCGCCTTTTGTTTGTAATTTTGTACTGAAGAATAGCGTAGATAATTTCATAGCCTGAGTGCTTTTCCTCTTCGGAGTGATTTTGTTTTCTTATTTAATTTATATAGAGTATCTATCTAGATCAGTGTAGTTATATTTTTCCCTCCTTCGGGAGCGCCTTTTGTTCTGTGTTCATTTTGTTTTGCTTAGTGTGTCGTCGGACCAAGAGAGTTTCACAGCCTGTTAATTTGTCACTTCTGTCTAGAGGAGATCTGTTCAGAAAAATAAAGCCTGCCTTAAACACTGCCTATCTGCATCTGAGTCCTAATTCCTGTCCCAAGCCTAACAAGAACAAAAAAACAACAAAACCACAAAACACAAAAAAATAACAAAATAACAAAAAACTAAAAAACTAAAACATTGTAAATATAGTACTTTTTGTTTAAAAGACCAGTTTGTGTCTCTTACAAAAAATTTTGTTTGGGGTTATTTGATTTCCCCATTCTTTTGCCTTTCCCTTACTTTTGGGAAAGTGTTTTTAGTTGTTGGGTATTGGGTTATGTTTTTATTTTATTGGTTTTAATTAAAAAACAAAAACAAACAAAATAAAAAAATTTAAACATACAAATTAATAAAAAAGGACACAAAGACAAACATGGAGGAATGGACGGATGTGCGTCGTGGTAGGCGTCGCCAGTGCACCCGTCAGGCGGATTGGGGTCGGGGGGGCGGATGGTACACGGGTAGGATGGACCTTGCGCCTTTCTTCTCTAATAGGGGAGGGGCTCAGGCCCAATTTCCTAACCCTAACCCTTCTTTGAACTCGAGCTTAGGTCTGTAAGACTCTGTAAAAGTGAAGCAAAAAAAAGTTGAGCATGTATAACATTCCAACCACGCACAAGGTCATGACGATGCCAAGAACCCATTCATCATCATCAACCTAGCGACAGCACCTGGAGGGAAAAGAAAAAACAAGCAAAATCATCAGTTTAAAAATGCGTAGCTTTCCGGGAATTGCATGTCCATCTTTAAGGATTTTATGTAGCGATCCTGGATGTAGACCTAGCCCTCCGAACCAATCTGTCGTATCGTAACGTCTCAGTCTTTGAGGTGTAATTACACCTGCCTGGTTTCCCCGGGCATTCCGCGCTGCACTGGGTTTTCCCTGGCCATCGGTGGTCGCACTGCGGAAAGAAGGCCAACGTATAACCTCTGTGTCACCTGATACATGTTTAAACACAAGCACACGCACAACGGTAACAATTCCAAATATCCGACCTGGTTGTCCTTGACTTGGCATTCTGGGAACTCGATTCCTCTTTCCTTCCTTCCTTCCTTCGTCTCCGTCTCGCCCCCGTGAAGGCCTGCGTGAAAGACGCAAATGTAGCCCACGGCGCTCCTTTTGTACTTGCACACGGTTGCCGGAAGTGACGCAGGTACCAATAGGCGGGTGCGAAACCAAAACTCAAAACGAGGCGCTCAATTTTTCCCAGGTCGTCTTTGTGGAATTCCACAATTTCTACACCATCAAACCGTCTAACATCCCATTGGCTAATGTCACGACGTGGGAGCGGCCACTCGACAGGCATATAAAGAGGGGAAATGGCGAGGTCTGCGATCGTCACCATGGGCCCGCTCGCCGTGCTACATTTTGCCACGGCGCTGCTGCGGACCGCTCGCGGAATCCAAATTAACGACACCTCCTCCCCCAAGATCACAGAGAAGGCTGTGGGAGAGAATGCAGAGCTGGACTGCCAGTTCACCACTGCCCTGGAGGACACGGGGCCCTTGGAGGTCGAATGGAGCGTGAAGTCCGTACGCCACCCGATGGAAGACGCCGAGATGCTGGTGTATTCTAACGGGCAGATCTACGACGATTACTACGCACCTTTGAAGGGCAGAGTCAGCTTCCGCGGGGAGGACCCGGGGCAAGGAGACGCCACCATCCACCTTTCGCTGCTGACTCCCTCAGACTCTGGCATCTACAAGTGCCAGGTAAAGAAGGCCCCGGGCATCCAAAACGTCAAGAAAGTCCTGAGAGTGCTTAAGGCGCCATCGAAGCCCCGGTGTTATTACACTGAGGGGGGCGGGGAGGGCGGAAAACCAAAAGTGCTACACTGTGGATCTCAGGAAGGTGCGGCGCCTATCACGTACTTCTGGAGAAGAGAACCGATCTCGAAACGGCTACCAGCCTCTGCGATGACATATCACGAGGCGGGCACGCTCACCATCCCGGACGCTGGCCAGAGCGACGGAGGGACTTACGTATGCACTGCCAAGAATCGTGTCGGCGTGGAGGACTGCTTCCTGGAAGTGTACATAACCCGACCTCCACCGGTGGGACCAATTGTAGGAGGTGTGGCAGGCACCCTGACTGCCGTAGGGCTCATCGCCTACTTCGTCAAACGCCGGCTATGAGGGTGAGAAACTGAGCCGGTCTCCAGTGACATCATAGTAGATGCCAGTCCCCCAAGACGCAGGGCCAGGTTTGAAGCTGAGACGTCGCACTTACCCACCGCTCAAGGCGCTATATAAGGACAGTACATTTACCACGATACCATATAAATATAATTTACTATGATTTACTAACCTTAATTCGCTTTTTTTTTTGTTGTTGGAATTCCATAAAGACAGCTTGCTGTCTACCGATTGGCTCCTTCCATTTAAACCATCCTTCAATCTCAGCCGCCTATAAATGGGCGTAAGTTTCACTTTCCCTCCCATTCCACACTTTGTCGTCATGAAGGCAAGACCTCCTTTACTACATATATAGCGTAACTTTCCTGGATGTCGACACGTTAACTTCCAGGATGTTGACATCTAGGCTTCTGACAATCCATCTTTCCCTGCAATTTGGTGTTATTTTTGGCTAGTTTTATGCCACTTACCTGTACGTAGACGTATTCTTCCCGGAAATTGACACACCTGTATATTATCACAAGAATTGTGCAAATAGATATAGATTTCAAACATTTCATGTAACTTTCCTGGATGTCGACATCCAGGCTTCTGACAATCCATCTTTCCTGCAATTTATCTTACCATTTATTTATTTATTTGCTTTTAGACACCCTGTTGGACTGCTTTCAGGCGCACCTCTTAGGTCCCAACCAGTCAATGACATAAATAGGACTCTTCTTTTTTTAAACGACCCGGTAAAACTGAATGGGTACGTAACTCTGCTTCATCCTCTCCAAATCCGAGTTGTAACCCTCATCCACCATATTTACGGTGCTCGTCAATTCCATTGTCTCGTCATCAGATACCTCAATGACCTTGGTTCCAAATTGTAGCCCACGAGCCAGAATCATGTGATCTCAGACATCGTTGCCTTCCTCAAGTTTGTGAGTCTAGTTAGTTTACCAAAAGTACGGTTGACCTCGAGAGCCGCCACATACATTTTGGACAAGTTGGCTGTGTGGACGAAGGGGTTAGGGGCCAAAATCGTCATGCAAAGGTTGGATTACAAAAGACAAAAGGGAGGTGTGTTTCCAAGCAAAGGTGGTTAGAATGAGTGATTCTCTCACACTCTGGCATTGTCGTGTAAACTGCATCCTTGCTTTCCTTTTTACAGATACACTGGTTAAGGGCAGCCAGCTCTTGTCATTCAACAAGCTGGCAGAGGAGGGACACAAGGATGCTATCCGCGACCTCAGGAGGGAGCCAGGCAACACGGGCTTCCTGACCCGTGTTGTCGGACTGTTGGTGGGGGCCATGGCGATGACCACAGGCCACAGGAAGTGTGTCTTCCTGGGCATGACCGCGGACGATGTGTCCAATGCCGAGAGGTACAAGAGTACCTTTGCAATCAGGGTGAGTTCTTTAGTTATTACTGATGGGGGTTTGATGTGGTAGAATACCTGGAATCCAAACTCACTTTTTCGGAACATGAACTTACCCACCGTTCACGCCTAGATGTTGTCCCCTCAGTCGGGCAGCCATCCTGGGGCATGTGTCTGAGTAAACTTACCGCCTGGAGGTCCAATTCCTGGAAGTGAACGTACCCACCGTTCACTCTTAACCCTTTAAGTCACAAAATTGCGACAAGATGTGGTACTGAATAAAACAGCTGTTTTCTCCGAATAGAGTGTTATATATCATTCATACTCCCACCCACTAGTTGGCAGACATCCCTTACTTAGACCTTAGCTCAGAAAAACATCATGCTTCAATGCAAAATGTTCGAAGAAATCCCATCCAAACTTGACTTTTTTTTTTTTTTGGAGCGACAAAAAGCGACTAGCGGCAAATCTAGCGACTTTTTCGGGTGTTATTGGAGACTTTTGTGGTGTTTGGAGACTCTGACATGAAAGCACGTATCACTCTGCAGTTACTGAGCTCAACGAGCAGCGGGTGCTGCAGTGAGCCCCTCCCCGTGCAAAAGCACTCACAGGCGGTCAGTCTCACAGTCCCGCGCAGCAGTCCCAGCCTGCAGTCAGAGCAGAGAGGAGACGAATGGCGCTGCAGGGCAAAGTGAGGAAAACACACGAAAACACAACCATTTGCCCAACATAGATGAGAGTGGGAATGACACACGAACTCGTAGTATCAGTAGGGGAGCTAATGGACGTGGTAGGAGTTGCGGGGGTGGTGAGAATAGTGCTTGGACCAGCGTCAATGTTCACTCTTTCTACTGCACCGGTAAAGGTGCGTCCATGCGCGGCAGTGCTGCGTCCATGCGACACAGCGGTGTTCACGAAGCACAAAACACACACAAGTCCAACTCTTCTCCTAACACTTGTGGGGGTAGCAGGGGGGAGACGAAGATGAAGAGTTCGTAGAAGAGCTGGTGGGTGTCGTAGAGGCAGCAGGGGTGGTCAGAATAGGGCTGAAAGTAGTGATGATGAGTCTTTCACGTAACCTTTTCAAAATGAAATAATAATAATAATAATAATAATAATAATAATAATAATAATGATAATGATGATGAAGAAGAAGAAGAAGAAGAGAAGAAAAAAGAAGACAAAAAAGAAAATAAAAAGTGTCCTCCAATGTCAGAGCAGAGGGGGGTAAAAAAATCATAAAAAACGCCTACTGTTTACATGAGTTTTGTGGTGGTAATAGTTCTAATTTACGACTGTTGGCTTACAATTGACCTTTTCCCTGTTCATTTGACATAAGGACAACATAACAAATGAATGGAGGGGGGTGAATCTGATGAAATAAGGTCAATTTTTTTTCAAAATATCAGGTATTTCATGGAAATTACATAATCCAATATGGCCGCCGCCATATGACGTCATGATATGCAAATTAGATGAGAAAAGTTACTACCTAGATAAACTTTAGGTCATCCTCAATAATTGTCTCATTTAAACTTTGTCTCTATCTCAAAGCACTTTCAAGCCAGAGCCTTCTGAAATTTAGATGTCAAAATCTAGTATTTTTAAAAATAAAACCCGGCGCCTAAAGGGTTAATGTCAATCTTCCTTAATTTGGAGGAAGAGGAGAGGCGGCTCCGTTGACGTCGACGGCGCCGGCGGTTGTTATATCTCCTATTACTCGAGGATCATGGAGAGGTAAACCTGTTATTTGAACCCACAGTAATGTTGGCATAATTATTAGCTAGCTAACACACAAGGGTAATCAACATACCGATACATGACGTCAATGTAAATAACATTGGTCGGCACAGATGGTTAATGCCATATAACCTTGACAATTGATTAATAGTTAAAGATCCGTGACCTCAATTCGATACCAAAATATTTTGCCATGAATCATGAAAACCAGATTGAGAAGCCCAGATAGACTGATAAGTGCGGGTTAGGTGCACCACACCTTTGTGCCTCAGGTATGTCATCACTCAGCATGAGTCTTTTGTGTTTTGAGTACTGAAGTAGAGTAAATCAAAATTAATAAATATTGTTTTTCATTTCAGGTCATAACAGCATGTGCGGTCCTGCACAACATCTGCCTGGGGGTAGGTGACATCATGCCCCCAGAAGATGAGCTGCAGGACGACATGCCGGAGGATGAGGAGGAGGCCGGGTTGGAGGCTGCCAGTGGTGCTCCATGGCGGGACCAGCTGTCTGCGGAGGTGTCTAACCCTAACCCCTAGCCCTGGAGGAGGTTAACCCCGAGCACGATTATCTGTAGTCGGCAAGTAACATAATTTTGAAGGCATTATTCCCATTTAAAGTGTTTGGTAGATAGTTTTGTTTTTAAGAATCTATTTTTATTCAAATTATATCATGAAATTATAATTCTTGCCTCTTTATTAAAAAATTCTTAGTGACATGGCAGCCGTCGATCGAGTCAGCCCTGCAAACCCAGTTGATGGACGATGTGGTGGACAGTGGAGACTACACCCCCAAACACCCCGAGTACCGACCCAGATGATGCCCCACTGACACCAGGGTCTTTATTGTGGCATCCCATCCAGCCCAGCAGCACTGCAGGGACTCCTGCTCAGCCTGTTATTGTACTTAATTTTTATTTTTATTTTTGATAATAAAATCAAAAATTCAATCCCTTGTTGTCCCTGACTAGTAGCACTTGATGCCGTTTGCTAACCCTGTTATAGATTGTGCCACAGTTGTGAATATTAGATTGAATAGACAACATGTAACAATTAAACAATATTTTCATTCATGAAATAAAATCTTCTGTACAAACAATAATTTAAAATAAATAGGACTCATAAATAAACTGAATAATATAACAGATGACAAAGAACATAATTTAACGGTTGGCGATGCCCTCGAGGAGAGAGATGAGCCTCTCCATCCGCTCTTTGCTCTCTCTTTCTCTTCTGTCCTACGCCTCCCTCTGCAGCTGGATGTCCACTTTTATCAAAGTGAGAAGTTCATCCTTTCGCCGCCTCTTTCTGCTTGGCCCTGGCTGTTCCTCCTCCTCCTCCTCCTCCTCCTCCTCCTCCTGGCCAGGTGCCGTGGTACTTGGCCCTGGTATGTCCTCAGGGATAGAGGCAATTAGGACAGGGGGGGCACTGGAAGGCCTCTGTCCCAACAACTCATCCATGAGGACAAACCAGGGCCAAGTAGCGGCACTGTTCCTCCCGCTGACCCCCTCACCTGTCCCTGGATATTTGCAATCCTAAGGCAGTGGAAATCAATCACCTCAGCAATTTTCAGCACAGTATTTATCCACTTGCATGGGTAAAACAAATATAATTTAGTTTCCACATCATCATTCAAACCTGCACCCACTTTGTATTTTTTTTTTTTAGGTTGTCCCATTTTTTTTTGGCCTGCTGGGGCTCGACCTTGTCCTGCAGGCCCATCTTTTCCAGGATTGTTCTAAACACAGGGAGAAGCGAGAGAAAAGTTAAACACAAGATCACATTAACACAGGCATGCAAAGATGTACAAAAAGTGGCATGAGGACTGACAAATGGTTGATGTATTATTTATTATTGCCTTACTGCCATCCAACCACAGCAGAATGTTTAGCCCCCGTAAATAGATGGTCGTTCTGACCTCGGAGTTTAATGAACTCCTCTGTTTGCTGTTTGCTCCCTAAAACACAATTAAATGTAAAAGATGTTTTGTGTTATGTCAACAGACAAAAGGGTTCTCATATAGCAGAACTATAATCATCATAAGGATAATCCTAAACTTAGCTCTTTATTCAATTAAAGCGTTTAACTAGACTTTAAAGTTTTACAGTCTGGATATAAAGCAGGGATCACAGCCTCATTTAAAACTTTCCATCTTGCTCCATTTATGTACATGAAGTAAAAATAGTCTATAACATCTCAACAGTCACAATGAGATAGGCTATAAGATATAAGTTAACCTCTGAACGTCTCACGTTTGAAAGTGAAGGTTTTTAAGGCTTTACTTCCAGAGGCATCAAGCTGAGCATTAACAGCGTCACGTATTTTACCCTTGAAGTTTAACATATCTGGCGTTGGATGTTCAAATGAGTATAAACCGAGTATAAACCCAAAACTTACATTTAAATGTGAGATCTCCACCACGTGATGTCGTCATGTTTATACTCTTCTTTTTTCTTTTTGGGTGCGCAAAGGATCTTGGGCTATTTAAGGCCACGAAGGATAGTAGCCATGCATCCTTCAAAAAGAGGAAAAGAAGGCCGCATTTGTGGGCTGCATTTGAAGGAGCCTTTGAATTGGGACAGCCTTTGCGCGCCATTGTGACGTAACTGGCCTTCAAATGCAGCCTCCGAAGGATGCAGACCCTGAATTGGGACACAGCCTGAATCTCCACCTGACAGAGTAAACAGCCTGTATGCATTCGTGAAGAATGTAAGTTGGATTTAATTACCATTTTGTGGATAATTTGTTTATATTTATGTTATTTGGAGATATTATAGTAATTCCTGTAGTCTGATAATATTGTTGTGAATTATTTTGGCCTGAATTGTAATCATTTTATTTGACCATGGCTTATGCATGTTAGTTACAGTTTATGTGTGTTAGATACATATTATGTATCAGGTTATTGGTAATAATAACTCAGTTCACAGTTTCCTGATATTTCTTCTGTTATTATTCTGTTTCAGAAACCATACATACATAGTACCTACCTGTACTCTGTGTTTATCAGGACCTTGAATAAACGTGGTAAAACGTATACCTGCCTGCCGTGTCCTTACCGACACTCCACAGAAGATAGTCAAATCCTTAATCCTGATCCAGCCATCTACCTCATCCTACTAACAGTCCTTCACACTACCTCTTTTCTTTCAAAATCATCAGAGATGGCGGCCCAGGAGGACCAGGTGGTTGTGGTGGAGGATGACGAGAGCCAATGTGGGGACTCTGAGGTGGAGGGCCAGGTGGAGAGCCTCCACAAGGACTCCATGGTGTTGGTGGTGGAGGAGGAGGGGGGCGAGGAAAGCCCCAAGGACGACACAAACATGGGGGTGCAAGAGCAGGGGGAGCAGCAGGAGGAGGAGGAGCAGCAGCAGGAGCAGGAGCCAAATGACTCTGTGGTGGAGGGAAGCTTGAGGGATAAGCACGCTGGGGATCAGGTTAAAGGACCTTTGCAATTCCTGTCCTCAGATGAGGAGGAAGAAGAGGGAAAGGACCCGGGCCCCTCAGAGGAGGCCAAAAAAATGGAGTTGGGCGAGCAGAGGGGGTCAAGCACATCAGCATCAGACTCAGACTCATCATCCTGTGACTCTGGCTCTGATTCAGAGTCAGAGTCACGGGATGATGATGAGTAAGCAGCTCAAGTACTTAAATACACAAGATACACATACTAGAAAGAAATATACTATTAATATGAATATGTCCAAGCAAGTAAAAAGTGCAAAAAGATAATATTGTATAAATATGATATTCAAAAATCAATGGGGTTAATATTAACACTAACCCTGACCCTTTGTTTCACCGAGCACATGCTTACCTGTCACACTCTGTGAACTAAGATCCATACTGTAGTTACCTGCTAAATATTATATGTGGAAATACAATAACATTATCTTTACAATACATTGCAACATGACCTCGACCTCTCCCTCCGCTAACACTAGGGTGAGGGTTAGTTGTAGGGTTGTTTTGGGGCTAAAATCACTGCTTTCTACTGGTCTATAACTGCAGCTTTAATGGTTGCTGGATTTTCCGAAGGTGGGTGTAATGATTTATTTTGAACACTAGATAGAGACAAATGACAGGCCGGGGGGTGGGTTGGGCGGTATCACTTGGTTTCATCACTCTGCCACCTTTCTTCCTGTCAAGAGGTGTTCATGAAGAATCTGCAAACTAGACCCGGGTGCACCTTCTGCCAACCACCCTTATCCCTGTTTTCTGAATTCCGCTTATTTTTTGTGTGTGCTACTGTCTAGGTCAACATGCTGCATAGTGCTGCTTCAGTCGTGTGAGTGTGGGGGCAGCCTGAGGAGGGTTCATTGTTGACCCCAGAGGACATGGGGTGTATGGAAACCAGGAAGACATTATGAGGGTTAATTGGCTTCCGCATCAAATTTTTGCTTTCTTTGACACTGTGTGTGCGTTGTGTTTTCACAGATAAATCAGATCTTCCACAATTAGTTTTGACAGATGTAAGTAAAAACATGCATGTGTTTGTGACTATGGACTTCACTTCATCACAATTGGGAGAAGGTAGTGCATATATGCTCATGTACGGCAGATGTATTCTCTCTCTCCTCTGTTTTGGTAGGGAGGACTGCCTCCGGTGCAGAAAGGGGTTCACAACACTGCCCATCCACCTAAGAAGGGTGTGCATGAGAAAGGCCACGGCAGAAGAACAAAATGCGAAATTAAATTAAAAGGGCGCAAGAATCACAAAAAGAGTGGACCAGGGTTGGGAGGACGTGGGAATATCGGGAACTGTGCTCCATGGTTACCGACTCAGAGTCTTGCAAATCACTGATTGACCACCTAATTAAAAAAGTTTTTTTTTGTTGACAGTCAACGGGGGAGGACCTGCAGGGTGCAAGGTTGGTTATGCTTATGATTTGAACAACATTTTAGGTGACTCTTTTTTCTTATGTCTCAAAAATACATTTCCTATGTGAATCTGTGATGCATGTCTCATGTCAAAGTCCTTTTCTCTGGCTCAGTTTTACTTTTCCCCCCTCATCCATGACACAGCTGTCAGACATTGTGCAAGGAAGCAGGCCCGAATCACCCATCCGGTGTGGCCAAGGCTGCAGGGACATCTGAACAAGGTTTTTTTTGTTGACGGGCAACCGGGGGAGGACCCGCAGGGTGCAGAGCTGAGATTGGGTATGTTTATGATTTGAACAACATTTTAGGTGACTCTTTTTTCTTGTGTCTGAAATGTACATTTACAGGCTTTGTCAGTGCCGGTGCTGGTGTCGACAAGTCCCACATCACTACTGCCTGATCACAATGTGTGCTTTTCCCTTCTTGGAGTTCTGCCGCAGTGAAAGGGCCACCCGAAGACCAATAGGAGGCATTCTTTAACACAGAATTCCCCATAACAGTCGGTGCCCTCGCACCCACCAAAGAACTGAGATTTCCGGACAGCCCCATTGACACTTTACTGTCCCTGTCAACAACAGACATTGCATTGAAGGAAGAGCTGAGGTGGGAATGACGGATCATGTCCTTCGGAGGAGATGAATCGACTCGGAATGGCTGGACGGTTGAACACCATTCACATCGTATTTCTCCAGCCACTGTGTTGTCCTCGTTGAAATTGATCTGCTATGGTTTGTTATAGGTTTAGTTGTTAATAGTTATCATTGTTCTTTTTTCTCCGTTGTGCTTATTTTTCTTTGGTGTTACTGTCATCGTTTGTAGATTTGTTTTGTAACAGTAGTATTTTTTTGGTGTCTTTTGGAATCTGGATTATTTTCATTATTATACATTTTTCTACAAATGATACAACCATAGAGTCTTGCAGACATTCCACATAACTCTGTGTACACGATGGTAAGCCATATAGATTTATTGTGTATAATTATGGATAAAAAAAACCTCTAACCCCTAACATGAGACAGAAATACAAACTAAAATATTAAAACACAAAAGCTGTGTATTTTATCAAAATCATTCACTTAGCCTGCAGGGGATTTAAAAATACTAATTATACTTACATGGCGAAACAATATACTTATAGACAGGAAGCAATAATTGCCTTAATTAATCTGTGTTGAAAAGGGGTAAAATGAGCTCTTAAAAAACATTATTTGGCACATGTAAAATTCAGTAATGTCACTTGTGATCATTCAACTCAACAAATAGATAGATGGATGAATAGATGGAGGTGGCAAGACGATGGCAATAATGATTATGAAACTGATGAGATGATGGTAGCATTATTGTTAATAACAGGCCATGTGGAAATAGCAGCAGGGGATATTTTGTACAAAGAATACACAAATGTTGACGTGGATCCTTTGTGTCAAGAATTGTTCGTCCTTCTCCTGCTTCTTTCTCTCCGTCCTTTCGGAACCGGAACCGAGCCTGCAGGTAGTCTTGCTCCCATTTGACCTCTGACCTTGACCTGCCTCTGATTCGACACCTCCCTTCAGGTTGCCTCATCCTAACCACTCTGTCTGTACTGCGCCTCCCCCCCAAGTGTTGTTTTTGTATCTTTATTGTGTGTATTTGATTTTATTGTGTGGGATTGCTTGTGAAGAGTTAAAAACAGTTAAAATACTTGTAAATAGTTTTAAAGTCTTTAATAACAGTTGAAAACACTTAAAAGCGCTTAAAAAACGTAAAAACAAAAAAATTAAAAACATTTAAAATACTTTAAAAACCTTAAAAATATTTAACTTTAAAAAAACACTTATAAACATTGAAAAACTATTATCATTTCTTTCAAGCAGAATTTAATTTCCTTTATAATGTTAAAGATTTTAAACCCTTAAAAACATAAATGTAAGGGTTACTGGACAAAAACAAACAGATCCACTATGTCTGTCACAGGAAGGAAAGAAGGAAACAAGGGAAGGAGGGAGGGATGACAGAAGAAGAGCTCTCAGTCAATCAGAGAGCAGATAAGATGACTCACCCCTTCAGACTGAAAATTCTTCTTGATTATTTTCACTGCAGATTTTTTGCAGCCTGATCTCTCAAAGGCCAGTTGCACCCTTGACAGAAGCAACTGACACACACACACACACACACACACACACACACACACAGCCGCCCCGGCTGGGTAAAGCTGACCCCTCTCCCTGTCATTACCGAGTAGAAATGACCCCAAGCTGGGGAGAGTTTGACCCAGAGGATAGAGGATGTTGTTTCAATATGACGACAACAGGAGAGTTAGGGATTAAAATCAATCAACAAATGAAGCTAAGCGAAAGTTCAGACAGGAAGACTATCTCCCTAAGCACGCCTCCTTGTCTCCTCCCACTTCTCCCGCTATCCTCTTGCTCCTCCTCCTCCTCCTCCTCCTCCTCCTGCTCCTCCTCCTCCTCCTCCTCCTCCTCCTCCTCCTCCTCCTATCAACCAATCCCAGTCTGCCATCTCCTCTCTCCTCCTCCAATCAGTAATTATCTGTCAAATTTAAAAGTGCTCTCCTTCTCCTAGCTGTCATCCCGCTGTCATTCAGCAAATCTTGCATCGTAATCGTACTCGCATGGCTTTTGTTCATTCATACCTCTGCTGCCTCCTGATCTTCCTCGCCCGCCTGATCATGTCGGATGACGAATCCAATGATCCCCTCTCGTGTCTCGATCCGAGCGGCGAGCTTCTACTGGAGGTAGCTCCGTCTCCTTCTTCCCAACACAGGAGCGCTGGCCTCGCCTCTTCGCATTCGGAATATCAGTCTCTCCTGTCGAATCTCAGGGCCCAAGGGATTAATTCAGCCCCCGGACTCGAGTTGTCCCAGCTTCAGGAGCTGGCAAGTCTGATCGATTTCAGTGATTCCGCTGCGGCTTCCCCAGTCTCCGCAGGGGAGACCGCACACCCCGCCGTGGCCCAGCGCGGCCGTAAGAGGACCAGGAAGTCCGATCCACCTCGACAAAAGACGGGGACATCTTCACGCCGGCTTCCTGCTTCCTGCTTCCTCCACCCGCGGTATCAGTACCGCCGCAGCTGCTTCTCTCCCGATCACTGGCCCCGCGGCCTCCTTCTCCTGCTCCGGCCGCCACCGTGGCCTTTCCGCCAAGCGCCGTCTCCGCAGCCCCTGCTGCAGCTGCTCCCGCCGCTGCCGCTCCACCTCATCCTGCGCCCATTCACGCCGCTGCTCCCATGGCCACCGTCAGCTTCGCACCTCTGGCTCCTCAGGGCGCAGTGCTTTCCACTTTGCAGTCTGGTCAGGTCAGTCCAAGGCATCGATTCTCGTCTGTCGTTAATAGAAAATCGTCAGGACCAAACACTCCCTCAACCTCACCCTCTGCCAACCGCAAGCACTTCAGCGATGCCCCAGTCCCACTCACTGGCATCCACAATCCCGGCACCCTCACTAGGTAGGCCGTATATTCCCTCTGCAGCCAACATCTCACCCCGGCTAAGGCAGAAAATCCTGCAAGGGAAAGCTATCAATTTGGTTAGCCTCATTCTCCCCTCACCAGAGTGCGATAGAAAAATCTCCTCCTCAGACATCGGTAACTCCGTCATTCGTTCAGCCGATCCTCGGCTGATCAGTGATCTCATGATCAGTGAATTTCTCGTGGCTTTCGGGATCTTTAGGGACGTGGTGTGCTCCGTTTTTACCGACAGGAGGGTCAAGTTGGACGCTTACCTGGCACTGATCGGTGATTTAAATCTCAGGTACGGGAGAAACTTCTTCTATCAGTACCACAAAGCCTTTTCCAGCAAGGCAGCACTTCACATCGCTCAGTCCAACACTTGTTTAAACTGGTCCATCCTAGACTCAGAGATCCTCCTTATGATCATCGGGGGGTCCCAGGCAGTTACCTGTCACACATGCGGAAATATAGGGCATTATGAATCGCTGTGTCCCCGGCTGCCCTTTCTCCCTCTGGCCCCGCCCCCCGCCACTCCAGGTCTCCCCTCTAATCCTCCAGCACCCGGCATCGCAATAGACAGCCGCGGCAGAAAGGTGGAGCTCTTTAACAATAAACCTATCTGCAATAATTTCAATGAGAACATTTGCACTTACCCCAACTGTATCTTTCTTCATGTTTGCAGCGCGTGCAAAGACGCACACCCCAGATCTGTGTGTCCCCGCTCGCCTGGCTCGCGCTTGCCAAGCGAGCCGGCGCGGCTCTCACACATCTTAAAAGAACATCTCTCTACAACAATAAATGTCCAGGCCCTGGCTGCAGAACTATCATATCATCCAGACTCTGTTTTCACTAATCATCTTCTAACTGGTCTGTCTCAAGGTTTCCGGGTGGGGGTTGTTTCTTCCATTAATTCTACTTATGTCTCAAAAAAATTGCAATCAGCCATTAAAGATCCAGAGAGTGTTTCCCAGTTGCTAGGGAAAGAGCTCAGCAAGGGGTATTTAATCGGCCCGTTTGACTCTCCCCCCTTTTCTCTGTTTCGTACCAGTCCCGTAGGCATCGCTACCAGGAAATATTCGGGGAAGAAACGGTTGATCTTTGATCTATCCGCTCCACTTTCAGGCCCAATCTCGAGCGTCAACAGTCTCATTACCCCCGTGCCGTTCTCACTTCACTACGCTACAGTAGACAATGCAGTCAGGCTAATCAAACTAGCCGGTCAGGGAGCCTGGCTATCCAAAGCCGACATAACCGACGCTTTTAAAATCGTCCCCATCCATCCGTCTCAGTGGCATCTGTTCGGTATCAAGTGGGAATCAAAGTTTTACTTCGCTGTCAGACTCATGTTTGGGTGCAGGAGTAGTCCATGCATCTTTTATATGGTTTCCGAGGCCCTCTGCTGGATCCTGCTAAATAACACTAGGCTTCCTTCGGTGCTTCATCTTCTGGGTGATTTTTTACTCATCAATCCCCCACTCAACCAATCTGGCTCTTCTCTGTCAAAACTGAAACTTTTGTTCAGTCAGCTCGGCGTGCCTCTCTCGGAGGAAAAAACTTCTGGCCCCGCAACATCCTTAGAATTTCTCGGCATCACTCTGGACACGATCGATATGAAAGCCTCCCTTCCAGAGGAGAAACTGCAGATAATTTGCAGCATTAGCCAGACGTTTATCTCAGAGAAAACCATAACTAAGCAGCAATTACTGTCCCTGTTAGGGCACCTCAACTTTGCCATGCGCGTTATTCCTCAGGGGCGCTCATTCATTTCCAGGCTGCTCGATCTGGCCTCGTCTGTACCAAATTTGCAGGACCAAATAACACTCGACGATGGGTGTCATTCCGATCTTAAGTTCTGGTCACTTTTTCTAGAAAAATGGAACAGCGTTTCATTTTTCTATGACGACATCGTGCACTCGTCCGACTCCAATCAGTTTTTTACGGATGCAGCTCCATCCGCAGGTTTTGGGGGGTTCTTTCAAGGGTTAGGGTTAACCCTAACCCTAACCCTCCCGAGCTTCTTAAGCATGAACTTTCCTCTGCTCTTCATGAGATCTTCCCCATTGTAGTAGCCTGCCACATCTGGGGTCATTTCTGGCAAAGGAAAAGAATCGCAGTACTCTGCGACAACAAAGCGGTGGTCGATATCATTAATAAAGGGCGCTCCTCCTGCGGGGCCATCATGCCTTTTATGCGTCGCATCACGTGGCTGGCCATTCATCACAATTTCGTCATCACTGCGCGTCACGTTCCCGGTCATTACAACATCGTCGCTGACTCTCTGTCCCGCTTTAATTTTCAGGTCTTTCGGAAGCACTGCCCGGAGGCCCGCAAACATCCTACGCCTATTCCTCCCCTGAACAAGTTAGCCCTGTATTAGTTGCTCCCCTACAAGACTACCTAGAATATGCTAGGGTATACATGAGGAAGGGTCTTGCTGCTTCTACTTTAAAATCATATGATTTTGCTTGGGTTACATTTGCCACTTTCTGTTCATCTCTAAACATTCCCCTAAAGCCTGTCCTCATTAAAACTGTCTGTGCCTTCATCACCTACTGTACAGATGTCCATCATTTTAAGCCTCAGTAGGGGAGACCGGGGATGGTTGTAACACTTTTTGTCTCAGCTCCTAGAACTTGCACAGAACTTGCTGCAGAACTTGCTGCAGAACTTGAGTGTTCATGGTTGGGCTCTCAAATTTTGACACAAAGTACCCTCATTTGTCCTCTACAAATAGAAATGCCTCCCACTCCTCCAACTATATCACAGAAATAATTATCTAATGTCAAATGCAAGGAGTGTCACTGTTACAACCTACCCCACTACTGGGGTAGGTTGTAACACAACCCGGGGTAAATTGTAACAATAAGATTAAAGAACTTAAAACTGAGACCACATCACAAAATATGCCTCCATATGAATTTATTGTGCATGTGCTAACACTCAAACATCTTCCAGTGATTTACTAAGACCAAAAAGAACGTATCACTGATGGGTAGATGAAAAACATCCTCAGTGGCTTTGATCCTAAGACTCAAAGAACATTATTTGAAAAAATATTCAATAATACATATGAATGGACTACTCATGAGAACAGAAAACTGCAGTGGGAGGTCAGAAACAGCTCCCAATTCACAAAAATAATTCAAGGAAGATGTTTGCCACTTCAAGAAACAACAACCATGCACACAAATGATAAAACGTGGATGTGAGTGTGTTTATCTGTATGTGCTTTGAGTACATGTGCAGACACGCACATTTGGTTTACACTTACACATTTACACTTTGGTGTCATGTCGACTCCGGGGGCGTGTGCGGACCAGGTTAGGATCGAGGTTGAGCACGTTGGTCTTGCTCGGACGCCTGATGCTGTCTTCATCATAGCACCAGGAAACAACCTGACGGCCAGTCCTACCCATCAGCATGGTGGCGTAGCTTTTGGTCGCTACCTGGCCACTGTCTGCAGCGTCTGGCCGACTGCTCAGGTACGATACGCATGTATACATTTTTTGTGATGCTGATGTGTACAGTTCAGGAACATTTTGCAATGAACCATTATCTTTCTGTGCAGGTTTTTGTTGTGGACTTCATTCCACGTTTGACGGTCCCGGGGGATGTGCAGGAGTTGTTCCGTCAGGAATTTCACCGCATGTCAGCACGCCTTGGTATGTTTGAGAAGAATGAAGTCATTCTAAACACTTCTATGGTCGTTTATGAGAATTGTATATTGTAAATATAATGTATAATATTTGCCCTGTTATGGTTTTGTAATAAGAAAGTTTACATTGCTTTTTGTAAAGGTTTTTCATTCATCATTGATTGTCTTTTCTTTTAGGTGTTAAGTACTATCACCACGCTGACCGCTTCCCCCTGAACAACAGGAGACTTTGGTGTCGTGATGGTGTAAGTAGAATATATGATTTTAATATCACCAACATGTTTCCAATGTAAAATGTTACAGCAATGAGAGTGTTTAACATACTATTTGGCAGTAAAAGTCACCTTTTTTAACATAAAGTTTAATAATTTCTGTCATTGTTTTGTTGTAGGTGCACCTCAGTGATGACATGGGGACCCCCCTCCTCGTGGAGTCGCTGTTGGCTGCCACCACACAGCACCTGGAGACACCGGCACCTACGCCACAGGTGCCACGCCCGGTGTCTCCCACGCTGACACCCAGGCCTAGGGTTGTTCCGCGAGTGGCTGTGGTGGGGGAGGTCGCACCTAAACGGACCCCCCCGCCTAGGGTTGTTCCACGAGTGGTTGTGGTGGGGGAGGTCGCACCTAAACGGACCCCCCCGCCTGAATGGGCAACCGTGGTGTCAGGCAGGATGGTAAGTGGTTGGACACTGTTAATAGACTTTCATGAAGGCAAATAAAGTTAAAATCTGATTCTCATTTTGTTTGTGATTTTTGTCATTACAGAGGAACCACTCTGGTGACCATGAGCATGGCTCTGGTTCATCATATGGTAAGTTATCTTCTGATTTATTTTAAGTTTATATTTATACGACAGTGATTGTGTGTGCTTTGTGTGAGAAAATTTCAGCTTTTATAAATAATCCTCCTATCTGTTATACAGGTGGATGGCGCTCCAGTGGCCATGCAGGAGTGTTTTGTTCCACTCAATCCTGTCTGGTTCTCACCAGATATGTTGGCTGCCATGGAAAACGTTGTTCCATCGGCTCTTGGCGGCGTTTCCACAGGCAACAAGGTAATGAACATGAAAGTTACATCTGATAGATAAAAGTGTTAAAGTTGCTTTCCCTTCTTGACACTTGAAATAATCCAATAGTGAGGGTGTAAAAGGGGTTGTTGTGTGAATATTTGTTTATTTTCTTTTGACTCACATTAGACCTCACCTGTGGAACGTCGCTCCAGACCAGTTTCCTTGAAGCACAGACATGCCAGGAAGCAGGTATGTAGTGTTTTAATCCAGCTGGAGATTGTGTTGAGTGTTGAAGAGTTAACAGGTTATTAAAATGTCACACATATTATGTTATTGTGAAGGAAAAAGAAATTCATTGGTTTTACTTTGTTTATGAGATTTATGATTGTATTTTCTGTATTTGCAGGTGGTGGCAACACGCAGAGCTCCGGTGTCTGCCAGTGTCGTGAAGGAGGCGGGGGAGAGTAAGGTAGGTGAAGTTTTGTTAGTGATCTCCCAATAAGTGTGAAGGGAATGTGAAGCAGTACTTGAAGCAGAACCCGAGCAAACAGTCTAATAGTGTACACAGAAAGTTTAAGAAGCAAGCAAAGATATTCTTCCTGTGTTGTTAAGGTTTTTTTTCCTATTTTTTATTCTTTCTTTCATTAGGTTGTGACCTCAGCATCCGTGTTGACTGTCTGTCCTGAAGCCCGGATGCTGGAGCAGGAGGCTAGTAAAGTTATTTGAAGGATACTTGGAATTGTCTGTCATTGTGGCTAATGTGGCAGCACGATAGTGTTTCATATGATCATGTCTGTACATGCTAATGTTAATGTTTTTGTTTTCTTTCTTCTGTTGCAGGAGGCGACACCAAACCCTGTGTCGACCTGTGCTGCGTCGGGGCTCACTCTTCCTCCTGGTGTGGTGACCCTTCCTGCGGCTGTCCCTCCTGCGCCTGTCTCTCCTCGCCCTGTGCCTGTCCTGCCTCAAGGTAAGTGTATTAACCCCTTTTCTTGCAGGTGTGCAGAGTCCCTGCAGTCTTGTGTTCAAGGCATTCATGTCAGAAGTGCACCACTCACTTCTGACATCAATACGTCCATAGCATGTGGTATTGCAGCAGTAATGAGACACGCCATTTCTCCAGTGTGCACATGGAAAGGGACTGATATTGATAGCATAGTCGTAGAAGGTGGCAAACTGGCCAGTCACATAGTTGAAGCTAGGCAGAACGGTGACGCTAAATGGTTGTGCGAGTTGATTGAACAGCACAATGTGTTTGGCAGGCAGTGGCAGGTGGCTATTCCTCCTCCAGCACGTAGTGATTTTAACTGGCTGGAGGGGGACACGCTGATGTTTGAGAAGCTGCAACAGCATTTGTTGACGCATGGCTCGTGTCTGTTGGACCTCCACGGTGCAGTTAGTGCCATTATTCATCATAATGAGCATTTTGTGGTTGTAGATTGTGGCACGTGATGCATCTGGGATGGCATCTAGTATGGGCAGGTCTGTGGCAGTGTTCAACACATGCCTTAATGATTTGATGCTTCACATCAGTCATTTGAAGGAGTCTTTAGGTGCGAAGTGGTATGCCGTTCATGGCATTTCTGTCATGGCATGTCCAATAGTTGACGACAGGGAGAGTGCTACATTGTTTGCAGGCGGGAGTGTTGACGTCGGCGTTGCAGCTACGCTTGAGGATAGCGTTACAGTCAGGCCAGAGACCGATGTAAGTTCCATCAGGGGAACGTTTCACCAAGGGGATGCTCGGTTCCAACACGGAGGGCTTCAGTGTATGGCTGTAAGTTTGGTAGCTTTAGCCAAACATAGCATCGCTAGTGTGTGGCAGTGGCAGTCCAACGATCTGGATAAGGTGGTAGAGTTAGGGGACGAGCTCTACAATTCTTTGTTGGTGAAGCATCTGCAGATGTTGGGGAAGATGAGCTCTTGCATGATCGACAACAACATTGCATGTTCCAGGACACTTGTCTCATGCCTGTAGATATTGGTCAGGAAACACTGGATCAATATATTGATGATATATTGAATTTGGCTCCAGCAGAAGGGAACTCTCCTGTAAGGTTGTTGTCTGATCATACAAATGAAGCAAAATGCTTCCCTGTGTTGTTTCCCAGTGGACTTGGTACATATCATGATTATAGACAGCATCGCTTGACTTTGTCACGTTATTTTAATAACAGGATTTTACATGCTGATGGTAGATTTGCACAAAATGTTGACTACATCTTTTTTGCTCAGTATTTATCTGAGGTAGAACAGGTTGTGTCAAATGTATCAATAGCATTGCGGAAGGGTAAAGGAGGTGGAAGACCTCAAAAGGTTAGCAGAAATGTATTGAATGATGAAGAAGCTTTGAAAAAGTTGTTGCAGTTTGATGATGGGTTTCGTTTTCTTAAACCTATAAGAGGTACCCCATCTTTTTGGCAGGGAGCCCAGCGGGATTTGTTGGCTTGTGTTCGTCAGCTGGGTGTCCCGTGGTTAGGGTTAGGGTTAGTGGTTTTGTTCGTTTTCTTCAGCTGATATGCGGTGGAAAAATCTCCTCAGTAGTATTTTGAAGCAGGCAGGTAAGTAGAAACAGCTGAAGAGTTAGAATGGGCAGATAGGTGTCAACTTTTACGTGGCAATCCGGTCACTGCAGCCACAATGTTTGATTTTCGCTGGCATTGTTTTCTGAGAGAGGTGCTCATGTCTCCATCTAATCCTATTGGCAAAATAAAGGATTATTTTTATAGGGTGGAATTCCAGCAGCGTGGATCACCACATGTTCACTGCCTCTTTTGGATAGAGAATGCCCCAATAGTTGATAAAAACACGGATGAAGAGGTAGTTCAGTTTATTGATCAGTATGTTACATGTGAATTACCAGCACAGGATGACACATTATTGGACATTGTTACATCTGTGCAACATTCTAAACCACATTCAAAATCTTGTAAAAAGAATAAAACTGTTTGTCGTTTCAATTTTCCTAAGCCGCCGTCCACAAAAACCTTTATTTCACGTCCAGTCAGTGAAGAGGATGGCTAAAAATCTTGTAAATGTAAGGTAGATGAAGCACATAAATTGGATTGTTGTGCATGCAAAAATGAGGGGCAGACAAAACCCAAGATCATGGAAAAAGAGATAGCAGTGGCCATTATGACTAAAATTAAAGAGGCTCTTTCAGATGAGAATGCCAGTTTTGATAGTGTTGAAGAGTTGTTTAGGCATTTAGGATTGAATCAAACCCGTTTTGAGGCCGCGTATAATCGTGTAGGCAGGAAGACGCATGTTGTTTTGAAGAGGCAGGCGAACGAGGTTTGGATAAATCAATATAGCAAACCACTTTTAAAATGCTGGAATGCTAATATTGACATCCAATATGTCGTTGATGCCTATGTTTGTGTGGTGTACATTATTTCTTACATCTCCAAGGCAGAAAAGGAGATGGGGTTGTTGTTAGGAAATGCTCAGAGAGAAGCAGCTAAAGAAGGTAATAGTAGTGCTAAAGATGCATTGAAAAATTTAGGAAGTGTGTATTTACACAATAGGGATGTTTGTGCGCAGGAGGCAGTGTATAGGTTGACAAACATGCATCTAAAGGAGTGCTCTAGGAAAGTTGTGTTTGTGCCAGTAGGGGAAAATACTGTTAGAATGAGTTTGCCTTTAAGTGTGTTAAAACAAAAGGCATCATCACATGATCTTACTGATGAAGATATGTGGATGAGGAGTTTTGTTGACAGGCGTAAGAATAGGCCGGAAGATAGTACATTTAATGACATGTGTTTGGCAACATTTGCGTCAGAATATCGGGTTTTGACTAAAAATCAAAGGCCTGTCAATGGGGTTAAATTAAACAATAGTTGTGGTTTTGTTGTGAAAAGAACACGTACGCAACCTGCCGTTGTTAGTTACGTGCGCTTTTCGGAGACTAATAATCCGGAATTGTTCTATCAGAGCATTTTGCAGTTGTTCCTGCCATATCGTACAGATGGTCAGCTAAAACCGGCAGGATTTGAGACGTTTGAGAAGTTTTACAGTGATGGTCATGTGAGATTAGGTGATAATATGCTACATTCGGTTAAAGCAGTTGTTGATCAGAATAGATGTAAATTTGAAAAAGATGCAGACGAGTTGGATGATATCCAAAATTCTGTCAGTAGTGACGGTGTTTTTGAAGATGCCTGGTGCGAGCTATGCCCAGAGCAGGAGTTGGAGCGTTTAGAGTCTATAGAAGAACGTAGGGAGACAGAGCAGATAGTGGAGGAACCTGTAGATTGTATTCCAGATTTAGCGGTAAACAGTAAAGATGTTGCACATTTAGAAAAGAGGAACAATGTCCTTTGCAGACACGACGGTTTGGCTTTAGTTAGGTCTCTGAATGACACAGATGTGTATTTTTTATCAGATTAGGCAGTGGTGCTTAGATAGGGTAAATGGAGCAAAGCCAGATCCGTTACATGTATTTATTACAGGCGGTGCGGGGACTGGTAAGAGCCACTTGATCAAGGCATTACAGTACGAGGCAATGAGGTTGTTGTCGAGAGTGTGTCGCGATCCGGACGACATCTGTGTTCTACTAATAGCTCCTACGGGGATAGCTGCACACAATTTAAATGCAGCTACTATTCACAATGCACTTAGCATTGGTAAAGATGTACGTTTACCTTACACTCCATTGGGTGAGGAGAAGCTGAATTCTTTACGTGCTAAATATAGTAGCTTGCAGCTTTTGATAATAGATGAAATCTCCATGGTTGATCACAAACTATTGGCTTATATCCATGGAAGATTAAGACAAATTAAGCAATGTGATGACTATTCCCCGTTTGGAAATGTCCGGATTATGTTAAGATAGAGGCTCAGGATTATGTGAATAGTAAAAAAACAGGCAAGCTCGAGTTGATTAGTGGACATCATTCCAGAGCATACGACACATGTCTGGATGAGACGCTGCTTTTAGGGAAAGACGCCCGTGTAATGCAGTTTAGAAACTTAGATGTAGCAGATGGTCTGGTTAATGGGGTGTGTGGCACTGTCACACACAGTTTATCCTGAAAATGATGGAACACGGTTTCCTCACACGGTGTGTGTGAAATTTGATGATGATAGGGTAGGCATACAGAAGAGGAAACGCTGTGCATTTGCCTCTGCAGTAGAAATGGGTTCAACGGGCATTGAACCTGTAGAGGATAGGGTAACTAAGAAGGGTGGAATGCAAAGGCAGTTTCCACTGAAGCTTGCCTGGGCTTGTACAGTACATAAAGTACAAGGCCTTACGGTAGATAAAGCGGTAGTGTCGCTTGAAAAGATTTTTGCAGCTGGACAGGCGTATGTAGCTTTGAGTCGGGCTAGAAATATGTCAGGGTTGGTAATTAGGGATTTTAAAGAGAAAGTCATCTATTGTAAGGATGCAATTAAAGATGCAATTGAAAACATGCCTCCCTTCGTGGTTGACAATATTTCAAAGCACAAATTCACAAATACACAGACCTTCAGTGTGTTATTGATGAATGTGCAGAATTTGACCCCACATGTATCTGATTTGGCATTGTGTACACAGCATTTGCAGCCTAACTGCATTGCTGTTACAGAAACATGGCTGCCTGCAGTTTCCTCATTTGAAACCGTAAACATGGATGGTTATACTTTTCATAATCAGCCAAGGATTTCATCCTACAGTAGCAGCAACCCAATATTGACTGAAATTCAAGGCCAACAACATGGTGGAGTTGGCCTATATAGTGCAGATAATTTGGCATGTAATGTTCTCCAGGTACCAAATGTAAATTTAGAATGTTTGGTTTACCACTGCACTACACAAAGCATATTGATAGCCGTAATTTATAGACCACCATCTTATCCCATGACTTTGTTTAAAGAAAATTTAGGCAAATTACTTGATTGGATGAATCCACAAAGTCACACAATTGCAGTCATGGGAGATTTCAATGACGACATTTTGAAATCATCGTCACTCGTCAAATTCATGACAAACAAAGGGTTTGCTCAAATTGTTAAACAACCCACAACAGAAAACGGCACACTAATTGATCATGTGTATGTGAAAACAACACATTATATTGTTGAATCATTAGTGTTGCCGACTTATTTCAGTGACCATGAGGGGATCATGTGTTCTTTTGCATCTAGGACATAGAACAGTAGTTAGTGTAGTAGTAGTAGTAGTAGTAGTAGTTGTAGTAGTACTTTTTGAAATAACATTTTTGATATTATTGTTCTATGTATGTTTTGTGTGTTCAATATATATATAAAAAAAAAAAACCCAAGAAAGGGTTAATGTTCATATTGTTATTTAAGTATGCATGTTTCCTATTCAGGAGTATTGTGTAATTGTATATTATGTGTTCAATATATAAAAAAAAATAAAAAAAAGTGTTAGATATAAAACGGGTTTCGTTTCTTGCATTATCACAGCATTTTAAGCTAAAATATGTTATGAGAAATAGTGATAATAATTCTAATCAATAAATGTAATGATACACATTTGGAGTTTTATAAATAAAACATTTTATTGAAAAAGATTGAGCTAATATATAGCACTTACTCTACTGCAGTAATCGCATAATATGAATTGCTGGCAGTCATATGCTGTTGCTAATGCAGGTTTTGCTTTACATTTCATGTAGCCTCAAAAAGCAAAAGGCACTGGTAATGGTACTCCTGGTTTACTGGGATGGGGTTCGATTCCCTGCGGTGTCCTGCTGATAGTTTTGACTGAATTGTCTTCAACAACCGTCAGTAACTTAAACATTGTTTTATTGTTGTGTAAGTCAGTACATTAAAACTAACAACTGTCAGTAACTTCAGTAACACTGGTCTGTTTTCCTGCATTATCACAACATTTTAAACTAATATCAGTTATGACAAATAGTGATAACAATTCTAATCTGTAAAGGTAATGATGCACATTTCGAGTTTTATAATTAAAACATTTTATTGAAAAAGACTGAGCTAATATATATAGCACTTACTCTACTGTAGTAATCGCATAATATGAATTGCTGGGAGTCATATGCTGTTGCTAATGCAGGTTTTGCTTTACCTTTCATGTAGTCTCAAAAAGCAAAAGGCACTGGTAATGGTACTCCTGGTTTACTGGGATGGGGTTCGATACCCTGCGGTGTCCTGCTGATTGTTTTGGCATTTACATGAAAGCCAACATTTTACTGAATGACATAACAAGTGTGACAAAACTCCATAACACAAAAACATCAAATTAAACCTTGTATTATGTTCATTTCTCTCCCCTTACTTTGGTGTTCCCTGTCAAATTTGAGGGGTGTGGTTTAGGTGCTGTTACATTACCACGAAAAACATCATTCAGACATAATCATCACCACATTTTATTTAACACCTTTTAATACTGTAAACAATGTTTTCAACTAGTTGTGAAGATACAGAACTGCACTGATAGGAAGAATAGACACGGGAAATTATAATAACCAAACAGAGACCAAATTTACAAAACATAGAAAAAATCTACATGAATACTCATCTGTGTGTGGGTGGCACAGCCTGAGCCACTGGCTGGGGCCTGCAGACTCCGAACCAGACTAGCAGAGGCTGGTGTGCTCCAGCCAGAATCAACACACTCATGTAGGCTTGGAAGTTTACCTGGTTCAATGCTCTCCGCGCTTCCCTAAACACAGGCTTCCCCTCCAGGTTTGTCATGTCCAGTATATTTTCAGTAACAGCAGACATTGCTGAACTCTGTGATGTATTTTTTTTTTTTTTTTATTTCTGTAGAGTGAAAAATGAGGACACCAGAGCAAAAGACAAGACAGGTAATGTCTGCTCTCCTCCAGAAATTTAGGTTTAAAATTCACATGGCGGCTAATGGGGGAGTTGCTGGAGTGCTTGTCGCTCTAGGGCCTCTATAGCCAAAAGTTTAGTCCTACATCTGAAATAAGACCATCAGATGAAAGCCAACAAGATTTCCTACATTTCTATGTATATATTGTCTATGTGAAGAAAAACATGTGGGACCCACATCAAGCTAAAGAGAATTTTGTCTCCAGTTTTTCCAGCTGCTCTCCACTGTAGCGATGATGTCACGCACTCCAGCTGACGCAATACACACCCATTATAAAATCAGACGAAGAGCTAAAAATTCTTAAGTAAAACTGTGATGATTTCAAAACCATAAAAGATTTTGAAAAGCTGAATACATGACCAATAGTTCAAGGTATTCTGACTCTTTAAACGTTGAAATGGTGTCTCCAGCTGAAAGTATGAGGGACAAGAAGAGGTTGAAAGTCGTTGAGTGTTGAATAGGATTTGAAGATTTTCCCATTTACTTCCATATTAATTTCTGTTTTTTAAAAAGCTGAAAAGTGAAAAAGCTGAAAAGTACAAGGCTGAAATTATTAGTGTGAATACTCTTTAGCGTTCACACGGACAATGCCATGACTACACTGTGTGACCCTACAGACTGTTAAACAGACGTTTCTATCCATTAGCAAGGCAGCATTTTTCGTCATTTAGCAATAAAAGCATCACCTATTGGGCGATTTTCAACAAATTTTGCACAAACCGTCATGTGGCCATGCAACACAATTAGCAAAGGTTTTGTGGGAATGCCACTGTATTTGGTAAAAATATGCAAGAATGCATGATTTGACCACAATGTGCAGGAAATTGTTGTTTTATATTTTGGACGTCTTTTGCACAATCACAATTCTTTTGATAACTTTTCGTCAGGAGGTTCTACAGATGCTTCATGGAAAGTTTTGTGCAAATCAGTCAAATTGCCTAGGAGGAGTTTGAAAAAGTACATTTTTCATATTTGGCGATTTTGCAAATGGAAAGTTATGGCAAAAGTGGGCGTGCCTACGTCAAACAATTCAGGTGAATTGAGGGAACACGTAGATATAAGGTTTAAAAATGTGCGACATCTAATGTGGGAGTTATTGACCAAAAATGCTTTTGTCTTGAAAACAGCGACAGCTGCTGTTCATTTTTGATGTGTGAGTTCCAGAGGAAAGTCTATACCACCCCTATTAATTTCATAGCCATAAGTTATGGTATGGGCACAGTGGCAAATATTAAATTACACTGCCACCAGAGCGCCACCTAGTAGCAGATGGGTAAGACCTTAAACAATGTCCTCAGGAGGGCATTGACAATAATTGTACCAAGTTTTGTGTTGATTCGACCAACCGATGTGGAGATATAAAATACTTAAATTTAAAGAGCGCCACCTAGTGGTCATCGGACAAAATTTTGCGCATCGCCTTAGGGGCTAATAGGGAAGTGGTATTCAGAGTTTCATGTCATGCAGCCACACCAATGTGGAGATATCCAAGAGTTCCTGTTTAAACCAAAATCTGCAGGAAGTTGTCAATTAAAAATTAAATAAGTGTTTTGGACTATCAAAATTCTTTTGATAACATTTTGTCAGGACATTCCACAGATGCAACATCCAAAGTTTGGTGCAAATCGGTGATATCGTGTAGGAGGAGTTTGAAAAAAGGAGGTTTTGGATATATGTTGACTTAGCCATGGAAATTTGCAGCAGAAGTGGGCGTGGCCTATGTCAGAAAACTCAGCTGTATTCAGCGAAACCAGGGATATAATGGTTTTGAATGTGTCATAAAAACTGTGGAACTTACAGGCAAAAACGCGTTTGCGTCAGTTATAGCGCCACCTAGTGGAGTAGACGTGCAATTGTCGATATGGAAGGTCGATGTCCTATTCTATATTTACTGTAAAAATTTCAAAGTCCTCAGCACAACAGTATGCTTAATTGGTAATAGGCCATGCCCACATTTAGCAGTCACAACCACCTTCCAGATACGGGCTCAGGAATGTGCCTTTATCATACTGACTGAATTTCGAAGAAATCGCTTCTGTCATTTAAGAGAAATAAACTTCCCATATTTGTAGCGCCCCCTAGTGGGCAACATTCGCCAAATTGAATTGGTAGCCCTACACTCACATGCCAACCAAGAATCTGAAGTTTGGTGTTATTAGCATTTATTTTGACAAAGATACACAACAGTTAGCGTTTTCATAGCTAGCTACAGAAATTAGTTTGTTAATAATTAGCGCATTTTTGAAACTAATCAGAATCTTTGCACAACTTTAGATGAGCTCTATCAGAAGAGTGTACATGCCAAGTTTCATGCAGATGGGACAAAATCCCAAGGAGGAGTTCGAAAAAGTAGGTTTTACAGTTTTTGCGATGTAGCACAAAAAAATTATAGGCGGACGTGGGCATATACAATCCCAAAGTGATTCATCGGTATTCAGGGAATGTGTGGATGTCCAAAGTTTTTAAAATTGCGACGTGCCGTAATTCACCTACTGCAAAAAGAAAAAAAAAAATTGTAGGGGGCGCTATTTCGCCATCTTGCCTCGACCATGTGCGAGCTGTCCGAAATATTGAATTTTTCGCCAGGTGTGACTTATATTCCAAGTTTGGTGAGTTTTGGGGTATGTTCAGGCAGTGGCCAAAGAAAAAAAACGTATTACAATAGGGACCTCGCAGGTCTTTGACCTGCTCTGGCCCTAACAAGACCAAAATATGTGAAAATGATCTGCCTTGAGGCATCCACACTGTCTCCAACATATAGATGAGGGTTTTCCAACAAAACTCTCCATAGTGTTGAATTTGAAGTTTTCCATTGTATCTCACATAAATGATTTCCTTCTCTGTCCCATTTCTGCTTTACATGCAATGAGTTACCCTTCATTTGTTGTAAACCCCTATAGAGTCTTGAGATGGTTTTCTGGCCTGGGCCTGAAACATATGCATCCATAAATACTTTTAGTAGAATGTTATCCCATTGTTCTTGTTTAATCTCTTTCCTTATTTGTTCAACATGGTGACGAAGCTGTAAGAATCTAAAGAAATCATCATTATTTAGACCAAATTGCCACTTTAGGTTTTGAAAACTGTTCACTGACCCCTTAGACAAAAAAGTACAATATGCTGTTAGTCCATGAGTTTTCCAGGCCTTGAATCTTGCATCCAAATTTTTAGGCATGAAATCTGGATCAAATGCACACCATCTCAGTACTTTTATCACCTCTTTCAAGTTCTTTTTAGTTATTACCCTATTCCACAGCTTAAGCTGTAAACCAATCCAGGGGTTTCCCAGATTCGTTAACTTATTCATCAAACCCTTATCCCCTATTGCCGCTTGAATTGGCAATTCTGCAGTTATGGCCCCCTCTAACTCCTTCCATCTAGCACTATATTCTGGATTGCACCAGCACACTAACGGCCTCAACTGAGCTGCAATGTAATAATCTTTTAAACATGGGAGCGCACTTTTGTTCTCCTTTCATATGTATTCCTTTAATGTTCTTACTTTGTATAATCCATTGACTCAGGGGTTCAATAAAAATCAAATAAAAGTGGACTAATTGGACAGCCCTGCATTGTCCCACATTCCAGTGAAAAAGGGGTTTGAGACTACACCATTAATTTTAAGTCTGGCCCTCGGGTTATCATAAAGAGCTTGTATTGTCTTAATAAAGGAGTTGTGAAAACCAAACTCCTCTAGGACTCTAAGCAAAAAAGACCAATTTACACAAACGCCTTTTCTGCGTCTAGTCCTACTAATACTTCATTTAAATCTTGTTCTGTTATATGACTTATTACATGTAAAGTCTGTCTGATATTATCTTGGGTTTGTCTGACGAATAAAACCAGTCTGGTCAAGGCTAATGATTTATGGCAACAATCCTTCTATTCGCTTGGCCAGTATATGTGTAAAGATCTTATAGTCCTGATTTAACACGCTAACCGGTCTATAATTACCGCATTCAGATCTATCCTTCCCCTCTTTTGGGATGAGTGAAATTACTGCTTCCCTCCATGAAGGGGGTATTATATTCCTTTAAAGGACTCAATTAAAGGTGGACTGCAACATAGGGATCACTGAATCCCCCATCACCTTATACCACTCTGAAGGAAACCCATCAGGGCCGGGGGCTTTCCCTGATTTGAGATGGGCTATGGCTGTGCTTATTTCTGTGTCTGTAATTTCTACTGCTAGTTGGTTACTCTGCTCACCCATCAATTTAGGAAGATTAATTTTTTCAAAAAAAAAAAATCTTCCATTTTCCCTCTATCAACCTGGGGTTGAGAGTATAGTCTTTGAAAATATGTTTCAAAGCTATTCTGTATCTCTTCCAATTTATAGTGTATTAAATTAGTCATCAGGTTTTTAATTTTATGGATTGAATTCTCTGCCTGTTGCTTTTTCAGCCTATAAGCCAATAATTTACTGGCTTTCCCACCTCCTTCATAATACTTCTGTTTTGTAAATATTAACTTTTTTTGTATATCTCTTGTATAGATCTCACCCATTTCATTCTTTTTCTTCTGAAGTGCTTCTTTAATTTTCTTGTCATTTGTGTCCTTATGTTTTTGTTCTGTTTCAATTCTGTTTGGAGCTGGTCTAGCTCTTTTAGCCTAGCTCTTTTTAAGTTGGAACTGTAACCAATTACCTTACCCCTCAGCACGGCTTTACATGCATCCCACAGTATCGGAGGGGTAACCTCACCATTGTCGTTCTGTTCCAAAAAGTCAGTAATATCCTTCTTAATTTGGTCCTTCATATGATTTAATATATGTATTTTTAATCTCCATAAGGTGTTTCTATGGTATTGTTCGAGATTTAGTTTTAAATACAGAGGGCTATGGTCCGAAAGGTCCATAATCCCGACGACGGGACGATGCAATCACCAACCCTGTGTAAATCTTTACCAAAAATTAAAATAAGTAGTAAATCCTTGAATACAACAAGTGTGGATTAGAAAAATATGTATAGTCTCTCTTTAAGGGATTTAATTCTCTCCACACATCTACTAATCCAATATCCTTTATCGCCGAATTGATCCTTTTGTTCAGGTGACTGGGCTGAGCGACCTGTATTTTTGATGAGTCAAGTTTAGGGCATAATCTAATATTAAGATCCCCCCACAAATTAATACACCTTGAGATTCTGCTATAATCAATTCAAATATTTGACTAAGAAAAAACACTCCAATCAGAATTAGGGGGAGCATTTATATTCAGAAGAGTTATCAATGAGCCATTTAAGTTCCCTCTCAACACCACATATCTTCCTCCTGTGTCCTTCTTTTCAAATAGGAACTCAAAACTAATTTTACTGGAAATTAATATTGCCACCCCTCTCCTATGTCCATTTGCATATGATGATGAGAACTGATACTTAAAGCCCATTCTTGTTAATTTAGCATGCTCTGTCTGAAAGATGGGTTTCTTGCAAAAACGCCACCTCAGCTTTGTCTCTTTAGTTTTGTCAAAATCTTACTTCTTTTGATAGGGTTGATTAGACCATTCACATTATAAGTTGCTATTTTAATTGCTTGCATTTAGTGTCCAATATTGAAATGAAATAAAAAGTAAAACCCTCTCGCACCAACACAAATATTCACCATTAACTGAATGTATCACAGGCAGCACCCTAAAAGCTGCATGGAACGGCAGCAAAACATGCCTCTTAATGAGGAACAACACAGTAACACATGAAAAAAAAAGACTTCCAATAGTGAGGTCTTCATCTCGACCCTCATTAGGCCCTGATAAGAGGGCCTTGAGGGAAAACCCCCCTCACCTGCCGGTGTGAGAGGGCCCTCAGCCATTTGCAGTTTTATTTTAGTGTCCATCCGGCTGTCTGACAGAGGAAAACAAAACTCCTGACATTACAGTATATTCTTAGTCATAGCCTATAAACTGTTCCTGTAGTGTAGGCTATAGTACTTGTTCATAGTCTGTTCTTACTGATAACTGGTTCCCCCTGGGTGTTTAATAACCGAGACCCCCCTCTTCGCCATGTCCCCGGTCGCTTCCTCCGCTGATCCGTACACCACTGTCCCCTCTGGGTAGAGCACTCTTAACCGGGCCGGGAACGGAGTTTGAAATCTGATTTTCTTCTCCAGTGCTGATTTCGTGTCGGCATATTCCTTCCGTATTAACACTTTTTCCATGAAGTTGAAATCCCCGCTTTTGCCAGGCCATCTTCAGTAGCTCCTCTTTCATCCTGTAGCTTGACAATTTAGCCACAATGGACCTCGGTGGAGCTCCCGGTGGCGGCTTCGGTGTCAGGGCGCGGTGAGCTCCCTCCACTCGCAGCTCAAAGGAGCCATGGAACCCCAGGCCCTCGCATAGCAGACACTTGACATAACCCACTATCAATGGAGAGTCCTCCTCCGCTCCCTCTTTAACTCCATGGATTCTGACGTTCTCCCTTCTGGAGCAACCCTCTAAATCCGTCAGCTTTGCATCCAGGTGTATCTGCAGTTTCAGCAGCTCCGAAACCGCATCTTCCGTCCCTTGTATCCGAGTTTCGGCCGTGTCGATTCTCTTTTCCGCCTCCTCTATTCTAGTGTTAGTTTTGTTTATTTCTTCATGGATCTCTTTCAGCTGCTGACTGTTGTCCTTCCTAAACTCCCTTAATTCTTTCAGTGTCAGGCCCAGACCCGCTTCTTCCATCTGCTCTTGGCCGTGGTCTGAGTCTGACCTCCATTTCGTTGCTAGCTTGGAGCTCCTGGCTAACTTCGTCTCTCTCAATTAACTCTGAATGCATGAACTTTTTCGGCTGAAATTTAGGCAAATTCACTGTACTCCACTGTACACTGTAAAAAGCTTATTCGGGTTGTTGTGGGCAAATTTTACTTCGACATGTCGGGAACAACTTTCCTATGCTGCCATCGCCTAGCTCGTCAAACCGGAAGTCCTCTTTGGTGTTTCATATCAATAATTACACATGTATGAAACATATGAAGCACCCTTGCGTCATTACTGTAAACTCGGATGCAATGTCTGTTTTATGCATGTCATGAACACCCAACCAACCCCAAGAAATGTGACAATTGCAAGCGTGTATGTAAATCTCAATTCTGTCTCGACCAACCCAAGGTGATGGAGAAAATACACAAAAGATACCGTGCGACACGCGCAAGTACTGTGAGGCTTGCGGTCGTATGCATAGGGGGCAAAACACACAAGTGTCTGCCTATTAAGTGTCGACACTGCAGTGAAGACATAATGGATGGTAAGGCACTACAGTGTTATATCCAGCCTATGGAGAAGAAAAAAAATTATGAACAAATACAATATATTTGATTTTGAGACACGGTATCACAACGGCAGACATGACACAAATTTCTGCTGTGTAAAAAACCTCGATGGTAAAAACATGTTCTGTTTTGCTGGTCAAAAGTGTGTGGAAACATTTGTGCAGTACTGCCGAAAACCCAAATTTGATAACTATACATTCATAGCCCATAATGCCACACACACACACACACACACACACACACACACACACACACACACACACACACACACACACACACACACACACACAGTTGGAGTACTTTGTCAAACAAGGGAATAACCCCCGAGTTGACAATGAGAGGCAGTAGGGTCATTCTGATGTATGTCAGAGCATACAAACAGCGTTGGATAGATTCAGGTTACTTCCCACACAAGTTCATCACCTTGGGGAATGAGAAGTATGTAGGTCCCTATCCAGAACCATTCTACTACGGCTATGACAGCATGCCTGACAACGAGAAAACAGCATTCAGGGCCTGGTATAATACGGTCTGCAAAGAAACCTTTGACTTTGACAGAGAGATTCTTTGCTACTGCGTCAATGATGTGGAGGTATTGCGCAAAGCGTGTTGTATTTACCAGGATACTTTTCATAAATGCACAGAACTTGACCCCTTTGTATTCACCACGCTGGCATCCAGCTGCATGGGTGTGTTCAAAACATTGTTTTTGAGCAAAGACACACTAGCTCTCACATATGACGGGGCATACATTGGGCAGTATAAGTTATATTCAGATGTGGCTATACAGTGGCTTGAATACGTGAGTCATACTAAAAAAAAAAATAAATAAAAATTGAGATAAAACATGCACTTAATCACGACAAACACCAAATAGGCACATACTTTGTGGATGGCTACCAGGTGGCTACAAACACATGCTATGATTTTGCTGGTTGTTTTTATCACGGATGTGTCAAATGCCATCCGCAGTCTGGTTTAAATCCCGTTACCAGAGAGACTTACGGCATGCATTCTAACCAGTTTATGTCAAAGATTAATGACTTGAAGGAAAGACATGGCCATAAGGTTGTAGTGATGCGTGAGGCGGGGTACACCCTGGACAGGTCGCCAGCCTATCACAGGGCTGATGTGGGAGTGTGACTGGCACAAACGTAGAAAGGATGACTCTACTGTCCAAACATTTCTACAAGGTTACAGCAAACCAGAGTGCCTGGACCCTCGACAGGCTCTGTTTGGAGGCCGTACAAATGCCATGAAGTTGCACCACAAGGTGTCAGATGGTGAGAAAGTGATGTATTACGACTTCACCAGTTTGTACCCGGCTGTGAACTCTCGAAAGCAGTATCCGATAGGTCACCCGGAGATTATCTATACGGGTTTTGAATCCTTTGATCTCTAAGTATTTTTGCTTTGTGAAGTGCGTTGTGCTGCCCCCGAGAGGCTTATACTATCCTGTCCTCCCCTATAGGTGTCACAAAAAACTCATGTTCCCATTATGCTGAACATGCGCTGAGGAGTTGAAGTGATTGTACACACAGTGACAATGACAGGCAGTTGTCAGGTGTGTAGGTCTCGATTGAACTTCAAAAAAGCGGTTGAAAAAGGATACCAGATTGTGCGCACTGACGAAGTGTGGCATTTCCCCAACAAAACTGACACATTGTTCAGGGAATATGTCAAGAAATTTCTTAAATGTAAGCAAGAGGCTTCTGGTTATCCCAGGCATGTGAAAACACCAGAGGAAAAGGATAGATACATTGATGAGTATTTCAAAAAGGACGGTATCCAGCTTGACGCCGACAAAATCTGTGTCAACAAAGCAGTTAGGAGTTGCAACAAGCTTCTTCTGAACTCACTGTGGGGGAAATTCAGCACGAGGAATAATTTGCCAACATGTGAGTTTATAACAGATTCACAAAGGTTTACCCAGTTGATGTTCGGTGATCAATATGATGTGCGGCAGTTTTGTTTCATAACAGATGATGTGGTGTCATGCCGACATCAAAGCGTCCAGAACAAAAGATGTAAATATCTTCATCGGGGCCTTTACCACCGCTCATGCCCGTCTCATGCTTTACGATGTGTTGGATAAGTTCAATCAGCGTGTTCTGTATTGTGATATTGACAGTGTTTTTACTTCGCAGCCGGAGGAGTGGATTCCCCCCTTAAGTGAATACCTGGGTGATTTGAATGATGAGTTGAATGATGGCAATGTTTGTGGTCTCCCTGAAGAAGATTATATCACTGAAATTGTGTCGGGGGGTCCGAAGTGTTACGCCTATCACACAGCACACAACAAAACAATGGTCAAGTGCAAGGGTGTGATGCTAAACGCCAAAAATACGGCTCTCTGGTGGGTCTCGTTCAGGCCTTTGTTGCCAATCAGAATACAGATGCACACGTGATGACTGTTTCTGAAACCATCAAGAGAGACAAAAAGGAGGTTCCAACTCAAGAAAGACAAGTTACCAGGAAGGTTCAGGTTGTTTACAACAAACGCATGGTGTTGAGTGATTATACTACTCTGCCTTATGGCCTTAGACCAGATCAAGGGTTTGATGCCAGATTACACCACCATTTTAGTCTGGTGGTGAGCGGTCCTTCAAATTGTGGTAAGACATATTTTGTCAAGGATGCTATTGAAAAAGCATTGACGGTTATTTCACACAATATTGTATACATATACTCTGTTAGCAACCTTTATATAATCAGCTACTGCAGATAATAGACATTAACTTTGTAAATGGGCTTCTCGAATCTCTGTTTTTCTCCGGTGGTAACAATACATCACAATCTACTAATTATAGATGATTTAATGAATGATGCCAGCAATAATTTAAGTACTGAAAAACTGTTTTTACCAAATATGCTCATCATAGGAACTAAGCTATATACATCTAGTCCAAAACCTGTTTATTCAAGGGAAAGCTAGTTGTACTATTAGTTTGAATACCAATTACCTTGTTTTGTTTAAAAATCCTAGAGATAAATACCAGATCACTTTAATAGGTAGACAAATGTTTCCTGGCAACACCAAATTTTTTTTTTTTTTTTTTTTTTTTTTTAGAGGCTTTTAACTATGCCACCAGCACGTCTTTTGGCTATCTTCTTATTGATTGTAAAGCTAAGACACCAGATTATTTGAGATTCAGAACCGCTTTGCTGTCTGACCGTCCGGTTGTATACATCTCTTAAAAAAACAAAAAAAAAACAAAAAAAAACAGATGGTGTAACAGTGTCATTACACATGCAGAGGAATTTGGCCCTGTTGGAACTGCTATATAAATCAACGCCGGGTGTGCGAAAGGTCATAGTGGGGAAAGCCAACTCTGACTTTATCAACGCTCTGTGTGAAATAGCTCTCAATGTAATATGTGGTAACATCCCTTGGACTGAAACAGTACAAACAGCTGAAAAAAAGAAAGCCATCATCAGGTTAGTAGCTGACAAAAAAGTCAGACTTTTAAAAAAGGAGTATCAACCAGACTGGAGGGTTTTTAATTCTTCTACTAGGAGCTGCTATACTGTTTATAACCAGTCTTTTTAACAGAGGTTGATATGGAACATACACAAAAAATGTTCCTGGTTCCACAACACCAGTTGGATGCCCTAAAACAGCATGAGCAGAATACCGGTTCCATAAGACAAACGGCCAAACAAGACTTGGATAAAGCCATGATTGATGTCCTAAAACTACCTGACACAGACGTTTGAGAAGGCTAAAAAATATGCAGGTATGACTCATTAATCAAATGATGGATTAAGTCCCTGCAGCTTTACAGCAACTTCCAACTGGTGTTGGCAAAACAGAATGAGCATGAAAAAAATGTTTTGACTCGATCTATGCCAAGCAGCGAGACTATTGATACAGACGACGCCATAGACAAAAATGATTTAATTGTAGAAGAGGTAATAAAACACATGCCTAAAAGAAGCAGGAAAAATGCTGAATACATTTTGGAATCTGTGTCCTGACCAAAAAATGTGATCTCGTGGACAGATCAGGGTGAGATTATCGTTGACAATCACTCTGTCCGAGGTTCCCATTTATATGATTTAATAAAAAAAAAAAAAAAAAAAAAAAAAAAAAAGTGTCACTGCTACGCATAATGTTTCAGATGTTTCAAGACCTGTAGGCTGGAACACCTTTTTAAAACTATGGCTCGTTTAAATGTTCCTTTATCCGCTATCCCAAACACTATGGTGCGCCAGGCTATTACCAAGTATAAACAAGTTGATGACACGTTTGACGATGAGCTTTATGCCACATAACTTTGTCAAAAGAGAAAAAGGTTAAGTCCTGGAAGTCTACACAGATCTAGTACACCTCCTAGCACCTGTGGGTTGACCCTGGCTGGGGGGGGGGATATAATTTGTTCGCGGTAAGCACAACAAACATTTAACCCTCTATGGTACGCATTATGATGCCAGTTAGGAAAAAAATGTTTGCAGTGTTTTTTTGTCTTAAAATAGACTAAATAAACATAATCTAAAGAAATTTTTTAATTTTTGGAAGTTTTTGGGCTTCGTTGCCTGTAGGCAACAATGTACCATAATGGTAATATCGCTTCTGGAAGAGGAACTGAAAAACAAGCATACTTGCTAACCATTCAATAAAAATATAAAGAATAATTAATTACAATTGCATTTTAGAGTATACCCTATCTGTAATTGTGTAAATGGAGGAAAGTATGAGCAATTAAGACAGGCAAAGTTCACTACAATAGTGGATTATGTCCTACAGAGTATACTAATAGCCTCAACTTTATTTTACTGCAGCCAACATCAAATTTATCTTTGTCAAATTGTACAAAACAAAATTATGATGAATGGCATGCTTTTGAACATTATATATTACCTAAACACACACTACCAAAGTCATCATGCTGCCATGGTGATTCCATGATGGTTCACTGTTGCCTCAAGGCAACATATGCAATTTACCATAATGGTACGTTGTTGCCTCAGGGCAACAGTTGCATTTTATCATGTTTCCATTATTTAATTAGCAAATAAATTGCATGAAACTATCAAAACTTAAGCTTTACTAACCCTAACCCTTTACTAACCTGGATGATTTTTGTGGCGCAAAATGACAAAACTGTTTCCTTTGAATGAGTCTGCAAAAAAGGGTTCCAAGATAGCTTCCTAAAAGTAATGTGACAAATTAAAACATTGTTATTGGTTCCCTATGGTTTTCCCTCTTTTTTAAAGTATTGCATCATTCAAAGTGATGCATTTTGGAGATTTAGCAGGCCAAAAATGGGTTTGTTGCCTGAGGGCAACAAGGTACCATAGAGGGTTAAACTGAAACAAATCAGTTTTTGTGACAAAAATCTCAAACATGGTTTGAGATAAGGCCAAGGGGTGCTCGGTGGGAGTTTCTCCAGTTTCTTCCTCCATTGTATGGATTGTATAGCATGACGTACTACTGGTACGGCAAGACGACTAAGACAAACCATACGCGAATCAGCAGAAACAGTTTATTTTCTCAAAATATTGAAAGAAAAAAAAAAAAAAAAAAAAAAATCATATATTTAAAAAAAAAAAAAAAAAAAAAATCAGCTGACGTAAGTTCAAAAGTAGCAAGTAACGAGAGCATCAGTAGAAAATGTAGTGGAGTAAAAAGTACAATATTTGTCCTTCAAATGTAGTGGAGTGAAAGTAAAAAAGTATGCCCCAAAAATACTCAAGTACAGATACTCAAAAACTGTACTTAAGTACAGTACTCAAGTAAATTTACTTCGTTACTGTCCACCACTGACTAAGGGTCAAATAAACTTGATTAGCCAGCTGTATGTGTTGTCACAGAAAGAGGCCCACCGATACCAGCTGAATCATTATTGCATCCCTAATTGCAAGGCACCACAGCATAGTATGTTGTATGTTTTGGAGGCAAGCCTTGCGTATACAAGTAAGGTTTTGACTACAGTGCTCTTACTTGGAAGAGGGCATCTTTTACACCGTTTTGCTACCTTTACTCTTGAAATGACAAAGAGTAGTAATACATGTGGAATGTTCCATTTTTTCCCCCCCACATGACTTTAAAATAGGGTTTGATAATGAACCCTTTAGCACTTTAACTCATACTCCTGCAAACCTTTACTCTTGTAAATGATCTGTGTACATCCCTTTCCACTGAGGGATTGAATTCACAGACAGATCTGGTTCTGTGATAGGTGTGTCAGCATGTGTGGCTCCAGAGCCAAAGCCAGCTCATCCAGGTTTACCGGGATGCTGCATGGTGGAGGTGTAGCCAGCTGGGACGCCAACACTGGATAAGACGTCGCCAGGGGAGTAGCGGTTACGGCCTGCTGCCGTGGAGCATCCACTGTGACCTCCAGCATGGAGGTGTCGTTCCCTGAAAATTCTGCCCTCGCTAGTTCTTGCAGGCATTCCAGCACATCTGTACTGGGGCCAGTCGGCAGCGGTGGTGCTCCCACAGGTGATGTGGGCACACCTGCTGGCCACCGGTCAGTCACTGAGTTGTGCCATCTGATGCTGGAGCAGCAGGGGAGGTGCCAGCCCCAGCTAACTCTCCAGTTGTTTTCCCCAAGGGCCTGCAGCCTGGTTGAGAGGCAGACTTCCTCTACAGCAGGATCAATCCTGTTTCGCATGTTTCCTGTGAAAAAAAAAAAATTTAAAAAAAATAAAAATAGAGAAGTTAAATGAGTTTCTTGTTGTGCAATCGAGCTAGCTGTAAATGGTTTCACTCCAACAGGCACATGATTACAGCGTTTCTCCATCATTTTGGCTCATTTTCCAAGACAGTCTTAACATTCTCTAAACTGTAAGTGCAATTGTCACGACAGTTTCATAAAACTCTATTGCATGTTTGCAAAAAGGTAGTCATTCACCCTAAACATTTCCCTGATGTTTCAAAACTTTATTTGTGTCAGTCAATTGGCCAGTGCCACCAACACACACACACATCAAAATCTAGGGGAAATGCCAAATAAACAAATGCCTCTTCTGGGTATAATAAACAAATGCTTCCTACAAGTCGCAGGGAAATAAAATGGCAAACTGAAGGTGTATAGGGGCTTGAATTTTAAGGGGTTCCCAAATAAACACAGTTTCCTCACTACAAATGATGGGGGCAGCCAAGAAAACCCAATAGGCCCTGAACAGACCAGCAATCTGTTAGCAATCTAAGGGGACTGAGGTTCTCAATGGGCCAGGGACAGATTCAGAATGAGGGTGAGAGCCCCCTGCGTGCCATTCCCCACCTGTTTTAAGCCTTCACAAAAAGGGCGTCATCACACCGTGACTGGCTGGGAGGGAAATGCCCCAAGCTGCTTCCACTCCTCAATCAAGAGTCAGTGTCTCCACCCTGCGCACAGGTGATCTGAATTCCCTACAAACGGTCTTGAGGGATTTTGGATAATCAGCCTCAAACAAAGATAGCAAGTATCAAACAATTGGACTACTACAGAGCCATACAGTTAAAAATGTACAGATGCTTTTAAACCATGATAGTCACAATTTACATCATAATTAGGATTGCCATAAAATGCAATCCTTGTGGAAAAGCTAAATGAAAAACACAAACATCCCATATCAATTAATAGATAGATAGATAGATAGATAGATAGATAGATAGATAGATAGATAGATAGATAGATAGATGCTTTATTTATCCCCTAGGGGAAATTCATGTACACTGCTGAAACAACTTCCCCATGAGAATGAGCATGGGGAAGATTTTGCTGAAAAAGCTGATTTTTTCAAAAGCTGAAAAGGCCGAAAAGCAATAGGATGAATGGGCTTTAAAAGCTGAACATTTTAATAGCTGAACATTTTCTCTAGCTGAACATTAGCTGAAGCAGTAGGAGAACCAAAGTTGAAACTTTCCCATAAGAATTAATGAGAAAACACCTCTGAGCACAGAGAACTTTCATAAAGAAAACAGCCTTCTAGTGTCAAACTCTGCAGACTGAAGTTCAAATATCCAACTATAGCAACAAAACGCCAACCACATATTTGAATCGAAGGAGCTTTAAGGTTTGCCTGGATGTCTGGAGACCACTTGATTGGTTGTTGATTTAGGCGGCAATAAAGTTTCAATTTTCACATTTAAAATCATACAAGTTATGGTTTAGGCTGAAACAATATATCAAGGCTTCATGTGTCACAGTATACTCATGCTACATCAGTCATACTGAGACGATGAGTAACATTCACCACATTACATTTGCATTTACATTAAAAATGCAGGAATGTATGTCTATGTCAGTTTCCCTTTTTAGCCCTTCTTGTTTTTGATGTTTCACACATGCCTCCTCTAACACCCCATCCCCCTAACAATAAGAGAAGATGGTGGCATGTCCCTACGCAGCGGTCCACCGCTCTTCCAGTTTTGACAAAAACTTTGTTTTTGTTGAGTTCTCTTTGTGTTTTTTTGCTCGAACATTAGTGGTTGCTCATGTACAGTACAGCAGAGCCGATCTGCAAATGGTTGCGGGTTATTATCTCTGAAATATATTTGATATTTGTTTATATTGATCCATCGCCACTGAATGAGAAACTTTGTTGAATTTTAAGGTTTGAGGCACAGGAACAACCTGATTTTTCCCTCCAACATTTTTTATTTTTCATACCAAGTGTATTTTAATTCTATTCCTGTTTGTGGTTTTCATTATGAAATATGCATGCTTTTTTTATTCACCTGAGTTAACAGAAATACAAAAGACATCACAGAGTTCAGCAATGTCTCCTGTTACTCACTATATCTACATATTTTGGCCATAACCATTACACTTTTTCATCTATCTATCTATTATGGGATGTTTGTCTTTTTTTATTTTGCTTTTTCACAAGGATTGCATTTTATGGCAATCCTAATCATGATGTAAATTGTGACTATCATGGTTTAAAAGCATCTGTACATTTTTAAATGTATGACTCTGTAGCAGTCCAATTGTTTGAGACTTGCTATCTTTCTTTTTTTGAGGCTGATTATCCAAAATCCCTCAGGACCGTTTGTAGGGAATTCAGATCACCTGTGCGCAGGGTGGAGACACTGACTCTTGATTGAGGAGTGGAAGCAGCTTGGGGCATTTCCCTCCCAGCCAGTCACGGTGTGATGACACCCTTTTTTGTGAAGGCTTAAAACAGGTGGGGAATGGCACACAGGGGGCTCCCACCCTCATTCTGAATCTGTCCCTGGCCCATTGAGAACCTCAGTCCCCTTAGAGTGCCAGCAAGAAACACTGGTCTGTTTAGGCCCTATTGGCTTTTCTTGGCTGCCCCCATCACTTGTAGTGAGGAAACTGTGTTTATTTGGGAATCCCTTAAATTCAAGCCCCTATACACCTTCAGTTTGCCATTTGTGACCAGCCATGGAAAAACCAGGAACAAGTCTCCCGAGAGGCATTTTGAGTTATTTACAGATAGTGAAAGTGTAGTTTCTAAGGTTTCCAACGATGTCTAACACATGGAAATCTGAAAATATTTGAAGAAGTTGTGGCCATTTGAATGTAGGCACTCCTCAAGCTAGTTTAGTGAGAAATCCAGCCTAAACGATTCTGAATTCTCACCTACCTGGGGAGCCAGGTAACACAATGCTGCTCATTTGCATCTCATTTAGAGAAGCCCCACCCCCTACTGGTCTAGCTCTCAGAGACATCTGGTATCTATTAGCCTGCAGTGCAGAACTATTTGTAGTAGTTTGAAGTGTTATTTTCCTTAAGCACTTTAGTGGACTGATCAGAATCAGAATGTACTTTTTTGAAATGGAAATGCTTTTGTTACAAAAAGAACCTGAATAAAGTTGATCACAACAAACAAAACAAGAAGCCCCTGAATAAAAATGCAAAACAAGAAAGGTAATATACTTAAGAGTTAGAAGAAGCAAATACTTATTTCTAATATAAAATAAAATAAAATAAAATAAAATGCATGTAAGTGCAGTGTGGATGGATCAGTCTGTTGCTGAATGTGCTCATGTGGCTGATCAGCACATTGTGGAGAGGGTGTGAAGGAGAGTCCAATATTTGGTGATGTCACACCCGCATCCTCTTCTGCGTACTCTTCTGTGATGTGACCCTTGGCGCTGGGCATGTGATGTCTCTTGCCTTGTCAGCACAGAAAGGCCTGATTTTATCAAAAAGAGGTCCGCCTGTCAATGTTCAGTCCAGGTGGGGCCAGGACAGGACAGACTGTCAACCGGGGACAGAACTCCTGGATTGCACAGTAGCTGAAATTCGACAGTTTCTGCATCACTGAGTTCTAGCAAGCACCACACCTGGTATCTTGGCATCAAAGCTGTGACTGAATATAAGCACATAACAGGACATTTAAAACATTGCTTGCTGTTTTCTCATGAACCACTATCATGTCCATGAAATTATTTATATGTACACAATGTGGAAGTTTCAGTATAAATACCTGAAGTGCTGGTAACTCTTGATCTGTGGGAGCCTTCGGAAGTAGGGACTCGTCTGCCAGTCGAAGGTCTTGACTATCGGTCTGTCATCTGCCATTCCAACAAGCTGTGGGATATTGAGGTGACTCTCAGGAGAGCTGTTTTCCACTATCTGTTGACAGCAGGGACCGCAATGGAAATATTCTATTACTTTTCCTGATTTTTTTTTTTTTTTTTTTTTTTTTTTTAAATGCATGTTTTACACATTTACAGTAGTCAAATAAAGCTAACCGTGGCAATGTCTGCCAAAGTGACTCTGGTCCTCATGAATGCTTGCTTGATTAGTCCAAAGCCACAGTCAGGGGCAAATTTGGTGTGGCCAGCAATAAGGAAGTGGATGCTAAGTGTGGAGTGAAGTTTGTGTCCAACCAGCCAGGCACCGTACTAGAGCATGCAGTTGTTTTTGTTTTGCCCACTGCAGTTGTCACAATGAAGATCCACGTCTGTTTCTCCAACTCCGAAGTTACTGAAGAAATGATGCATGTAGCTGATGACTTCATTGGTCCCCTTACTTGACGACATGCCTTCATCAATCAGGAAATTCACCTGTTTTTGCAGCCCTCCACAGACACCAAAAAGGCCACATTTCCGTGGAGTCAGGAAGTACATTGGCCCAGGCTGAAGAGGGTTTGAGGGAAAGGGGATTGGATAAAATGAAAGACGTTTGTCTATTCATAACAGTCTAATAAATCAAACACTATAAAAATTATAGAAATGGAAAAACTTTCATTCAACAAAATATCTGCGATTGCTATATTGCTGCTATTCTGCACTTAATGAAGTGAAGTAAATAACATGTGATAAATAGTACCTGCTGTGCAAAATCAAATCTATAATGCATCCCGATGCTTGCTGATGGGGAACTGAGAGTCAGCACATGTCTTTTCTGCAGGCAGCAGTCATCTCATCGTTTTAATTGTAAAGTGTCCTTGAGTGACCTGAAAGGCGCTGCTAAATAAAAATGTATTATTAATTTATTATCATTGTACACAGCCCTCTCTTTTTACACAAGGGCAAGATGATCTTGTTGGTTCTTGACCGCTTCAGACTTTCTATCATCTGGGAGATTTGCACTTCGTACCAGCTGCTCGTTATTGTTTTGGCACTTCCAGAGATCTGTACGTGGCCTGCAGCTTCTGATGTGTGGGAGGAGCTGGTTCCACAGTGCTTTGAAGCTTGATTTAAGAACTGCACGCTCACCTGAAAAAACAGATTACTTATGGTTAATTATACTTTAATTGCTAATAGTGCTTCACATTACTCTTTTTAAAATATAATTTATCTTCTGTAAACCGCCTCTGTGTGCTGTTTTGAGTCAGCAGATCTCCCCAGTAGAGCCTAAACAGTATTTTTTTTTTTTTCCAACAATATCTTTATTTCCAAACATAATGGCACGTACATGCTGCATAACCACTGGGAATCCAAAGATCTGTCTCTAATCATGTAGAACCCATGGCTTCAATTCAGGACCAAAGTATAATGCCAACACGGCAACACAAATGATAAATATGAATCATTAACAAAAGACAGCAATTTAAATACATATTAAAGTACCATTTGCATTATTTTATTAAGTACGAAAAAAAAGAGAGATGGGGAGAGTGAATTCAAAACCAACCGTACACTAATTCACAAGTGTGCACTGCACACCAAATAGATAGTAATCAAACAACACCAGACAGTAAACCTTTCTCTTTTTCCCAATTGAACTGCAGAGGGTTACCTATGGGTCATCCCCAGGTGTTTCCACCAAACCATACAAATCTTTATTCAAAAGAGTTTTTAAAAGGGCCCCAGATGCTGTCAAAAATAGTTTACCCCTGATTGTATATGTGATCTTTTCTAAGGGCAGGGTTGATGTTAATTCAGAAAGCCATTTACCTATTCTTGGTCTATCCACCTCTTTCCAAGCTGTTGCAATGACTCTCTTGGCCAACAGCAGTCCTATATCTAAAAATCTATGCTTCTTTCTTATGTTACAACTAGCTGGGTATATACCCAGTAGGAATATTTTTGGCTCTAGAGGTAATTTTATCTCTAATATTTCCTCAATACACTGTTTCACTTCTTCCCAGAATTTCTTTATTTGAGAACACTGCCACAAACAATGGAAAATCGTGCCCTTTTCTTTGTCACATTTTATACAGACATCCGGAAAAGCGTTACTGAATTTAAGTTTAACTGGGGTCATATAAGAACGCATTAACCAGTTGTACTGCAGAAATTTCAAACGAGTGTTCACTGTTTGTAATTGTGCTTTGGTACATGCCTTCTCCCACTCCTCAATGGAGATATTCTCCTGTAGGTCCTCTCTCCAGGACTCAAGCTTATTTACTGAGGATTCTGAAGATTCACTAACCAGTTCGTTATATATTTTGGAGATCAAGCCCCTTCCCTGGCAATCTTTCACCATCATTTCTTTGAGTGTTGATAGGTTAGGAATGGACAAGGACTGACTTTGTTGAGCTCTAATAAAATCTCTCAGTTTGTAAGAATCTGAAGAACTGACTGCGGGCTAAGTCATGTTAACAATTTCATCAAAAGACAACAAATGTTTATCATCAGGACTATAGAGGTCTCCTATTTTTTTGTAACCCATGTTCAGCCCAAATTTTAACCCCCCCCCCCCCCTCACCTCCTCCTGGGGGGAAGAGGTCATTTCCCCATATTGGACTAAATAATGACAGCGAGTCAACTATTTTAAGATATTTCTTAACTTGCTGCCACACACTAATCATATTTTTTGCCATAGGGTTCTTGGTGTTATTCTTGAGTTTCTTAAAATTGGCTGAGTACAGGTAAATGGGCAAAGGCAGCTTCAATGCATCACCTTCCATTTCTCTCCACAGTGGCACATTCTCCTCAGAATAGTAGAACATCAGTGATCTCAGTTGCGCCGCCCAGTAGTACCACAGTGGGTTTGGGCATTTAAGCCCTCCTCTATCATAAGGCAGGTACAGCAATGATAGGCGCAGCCTGGGGCGTCTATTGTTCCATAGAAACTTGATGAAAAGTGTCTTCAGCTGAGAAAATAAATTGCTTGCTTGGTGGCGGGGGTGGTAAATTTTGAAACAAATACAACAGTTTAGGAAGCACATTCATTTTGAGAGTACTTATTTTCCCCATTAACGACATTGGTAGGGCAGCCCATCTATCTAAAGAATTTGAGAGCTCTTGCATCACTGGTCTATAATTAGTTTCTATGATATTGTTAAGCAATGGAACAATTTGAATTCCTAAATAAGAGAAGCGATCGACGACTTTAAATTGTGCAACTACATTCGTTGGATTTTCCCTGTCTACATGATTTAATAACATAATGGATGTTTTAGATTTATTAATTTTTATAACCTGAAACTCTGCCGAACTTACCAATCAGGTCTAGCAGGGCTGGGATGGATTTGTTGGTATTTTTAAGAAAAACAATTATGTCATCAGCATATAGAGCCAGATGGTGCTCTGTCTGTCCTATGGCTATTCCAGAGATGCTATCATGTGCCCTCACTGCAATTGCCAGAGGTTCGATTGCCATAATAAACAACAATGGAGACAGAGGATCCCCCTGTCTACACCCTCGATTTATTTTTATAGTTTTGGAAATATTACTGTTAGTCAAAATCTGTGCATATGGCTCCTTTATAGAGTAATCTAATCCAATTACAAAAATTCTCTCCCAACCCAAAGCGTGCCAGAATCTCGAACAAATAAGACCATTCCACTCTGTCGAACGCTTTTTCAGCGTCGAGGGACAGTAAAGCAGTGTCTGGGGTCTCCCTTTGATGGTAAAGAATATTCAAAATCCTTCTGACATTATGTAAGCCTTGTCTGCCACGAATAAACCCGTTCTGATCCCTCCCAATTATCTTGGTAATTATTTCTTCCATTCTTTTTGCTAAAATTTTACAAAGTATTTTCAAATCTGCATTTAGCAGGCTGATAGGCCTCCAGTTTTCACATTTATTTTTTGGTTTACCTGCCTTCGGGAGCAGAGTAATTAATGCTCCTCTTAGTGACGATGGCAAGATGCCATTTTGGAAGGACTCTGTGAACATTTCTAAAATTGGAGCCAGTAATTGGGGCCCGAGCAGGTCAGGGACCTGCGAGGACCCTATTGTAACTGAAGGAATTATTCTTGTTAGGGCCCGAGCAGGTCAGGGACCTGCGAGGACCCTATTGTATCCCTAGGAATTATTCTTTGTTATTAGGGCCCGAGCAGGTCAGGGACCTGCGAGGACCCTATTGTAACTGAAGGAATTATTCTTGTTGTTATTAGGGCCCGAGCAGGTCAGGGACCTGCGAGGACCCTATTGTATCCCTAGGAATTATTAGGGCCCGAGCAGGTCAGGGACCTGCGAGGACCCTATTGTATCTGTAGGAATTATTCTTGTTCTTCTTCTCACAAGTAATCGCAGTTTTGGAGGCCTGAACATACCCCAAAAGTCATTTAAACTTGCCAGAAAAATTCTGTCGGGCAAAAAATTTGATAATTTAATGTCATTGGATGTGGGCGTGGCTTGGTGGCTCTATAGCGCCCCCTGATGTAAAGCCCCCGCCTTTAACAAACAGATACGTGAACGAAATTCGGTACGCGTATTTATCATGAGCAGACGCACAAAAAACCCTCAAGGACCACGACCGTCACTCCAACAGGAAGTCGGCTATTTTGATGTGAAATTTATTTTTGGCCAAATCATGCCTATTTTGAGAACTATCTCGTCCTAGAGATTTAACGCCACAGTCTTCAGATTAACTCACTATGAATCCTTATGACTTCAAGATTAAAAGTTGTTAATGGCGGTTATGCCAGTCATACGTGGTGGGCGTGGTGTGGCCTTGATTTTTTTTTTTTCTTCGCCGTCGGTCATCATGTTCTCATAAATTCTACATACAAAGTCCAATCTCCATCAAATTGCTCACACATGTAGAGGGCGTGGCCCTGAATTTTTCTACACATTGATACAGAGTCGGCCATTTTTATTTTGGCGGACATTTTGAAATATTTGAAAATATTTGAAAATTTAAAAAAAATTATTTTGTACCAGAAAATTAACCCCAGAGTCTTCACAGTGAGTGCATCTCTTTTTAAAAAACCTTGAAGATGAAAACTTGTCACAACTTGTAACAATAGGTCATACCTGGTGGTCGCTGTGGAGGCAAACATGTCAAGCCTTCGCCACGGAGCTTCAAATTCGCATAACTTCTACAGGAAATTTTTCATCTAAACCAAATCTCTCAGGAATGTGTATCATGCGGAGACGCACAAAAAAGCAATTGACAGTCAAAAGCTCAGTCCAACAGGAAGTCAACCATTTTAATATTGCTGTGACGGCGGCCATTTTGATTTTTTTGCTTGGGATCATAACTTCTACATGAAAGTTCCCATCTAAACCAAATCCCTCAGGAATGTGTATCATGAGGAGACGCAGAAAAAAGCCATTTACACCCATGATTGCAATCCAACAGGAAGTCCTCCATTTTAATTTTAATTTTCGCTGCTATCTTTCAATATTGATTCCATTGTATTTAGACAAGTTGCCCACTAGATGGCAGTGTTGTACTGTGAGTCACAAAAATCCTATTTAGGTAAAGACACATTATCTGACCTGCATAAATGTGCTGTGATGACAAATAGAATCAAATGTACATGGCATATGCAGGGAGGTTTCTCCACTTTGCACAGCACCGTACAGTTAAGAAGAAAATCCCACCAAAACATGTCAAAGTAGTGAGGAACAAGATGGGGTTGAGTTGTCTCTCAGAATACTTTGTCCCAACCAAAAGAGGCACATTACCCACAACAAAAGCCTCTTTGCTCAGGATTCTGACTTGATTCAACTTTGTCTAACTTCTGGGGATCTTCTTTCATCCCGCCTGTAGAAGCCCACTACAATTCCCTGGCCCCCTAATACTTTGGAGTTGTTCTTTTGTACAGTTGACGTGCAGCTTATGGCTATAATATATCTGTGAAAAATAATTAAAAATTTAAAAAGACATTAGAATAATTGAATAGATGAGTTAATTGAACAAGCAACAATGTAGGCTTGAAACAATAGTAATCGATTAAGTTAATAGATGGGTAACAAATGTCTGCAATGCACTGAAATCATTTGCGAATAAATAAATATGGCATTGTAATGTAACATTTGATGTCAGACAAACAGCTTTTTGTTTGACGTAGCTATTTAGGTAGCTAGTTAGCTATTCAGTATGCTAACAGCTAGCTAAGGGGCAAATCACAACAGTATTTTAAATCCTGAACGTAAAACAAATACTAATATAAAACATACTAAATAATACATTACTTTCCTAAAAATTTATTTTCACAAGCAAATAACAAAGTACATGACTGTCCCACATTAGGCAAATCATGCTGTTCCACTTTTGAAACAACTTTTTCTTTGGTCTCCCACATTAGTCAATGTGTTATATTACACTAAATCACCCAAGTTGTTTTTATCACGTATTTTCTGTTTCTATTGTCAGACAACAAGTGTGAAATACTGATAGAAACGTGGGCCATTAAGATGTTAACCTGTTAACCCTAATTACCTTGAAGCTCCTGCTCTGAACAAGTTTTGAATCTCTGCAATCAGAGTTATGGCATCTCACTCAGCACAGCCAACTCAATAAAGGACACGCCCACTAACTCTCCTCTGCCTGTCACTCAACGGCGAACAAACAGGAGCCTGTGGCCATTGTAAAACCTGACAATGTGGAATAATACTAGCGACACTTTGTAATTTACAGTCACTAGTTTTGTCTCTAGGCGGTAAGTCCTTACTGGGGTCAGAAATGTCGCTAAATCTAGCGACAAAATCAATTGAAAGCACTGGGTTGCAGAACTGCTTTAAACAGAAATGCAAATTTGTTTGGCTTGAGCGTTTGCTGCGCCGGCTAGAAGCAGAGAAGTGCTGTACCCAGAAAAAGGTGACAGACACACATGCACTTCTCTTTTAAACTAGTATCATTTGCCCACAAGGTAGGGGGAGGATAAATAGTTTTCCAGGAAACGCGTGGGAACCTTGGTGTTTAGGGGTGAGGCAGTTAATATTGACATTTACCACACACAGGAAGTCAGTTTCATATCCATCAGACTTTATTTAAATAGCACATGTCATACATATAAGGTAGCGGAACAGCTGTACACAATAAAAGCAAGCAAACGAAGCACAAAATAAACCAAAGGTATTCATTGATACACACTGTCCACATAATTCATACATACATTTTTACAGAAGATATGAAGTACTGTGATAACTCAGCAATGTACAGTGAGAACAATCAGATTTACATAATATTTGCATTTATTTATCACATTGTACAGTTCAACATGACATAATAGTTAGTGATGTCTATTGCCACACAATTATCTTCAAATAAGGCAAGGTGCCAAGAATGCTAGGTGCATCAGGTGTCTGTATTGAGTGACATGTGTACACCACACTGCTTAGTAGTTATGACTGTCTTTTATTGTGCAAACCAAGCAGCAGGGAACCGCAGGGAATCGAACCCCATCCCAGTATAAACCAGGAGTAGCCAATACCAGTACCTTTGGCTTTTTGGTCAAATATTACAGGTAAAGCCAAATCAACATTAGCAACAGCATGTGCTAGCATGGCAGAACTTAGTTATTATCATATATTATCTACCAAATTTGAGAAAAATATGGCAAGAATGTTGTTTGAAGCATCTGTGGCGTTAGGCTATTGTTGCTTATAATGTATTCTTATAAAAGCTGTTGTAATGTTGAAAAAGAATGTTGATTGTGTCACAGCATAACAGACACCACATAAAAGTCATGTATTGATTCAATATTCCATCCAATTGTATACAATTATAATAAATATGTTATCATATAAACAGACACTTGTATAATACATAAGACACCATTTAAAATCATTTGGTGACAATAACAATTAATAAATTCCTCTTTAAATAACATACATGTAGTTATAATTATTTTGTTATACATACAGTCACACACACACACACACACACACACACACACACACACACACACACACACACACACACACACACACACACACACACACACACACACACACACTTTCAGTTTACTGCATTGTTGTTGCCATAATAACAGTTAAAGATCGGTCATGTTTAACTGATATAGAACTAAATGTATAGAAATGCAGAAGTTGAGGGAAGGAAAGGTCAAGTGGAAGTGACATTGCACTGCTATGATGTTTCTACTCTGTGGTCGTAGCTGTAACAACACTTCTACAGGTAAAAGAACACACAACTGCCTCGTGATCACTGAAGTAGGTAGGTGAAACTACACAGTTTGTGTCATACTGCGTAGTTTTCACATACACATGATCTATTAGTGTCCCTTTCTCTGTAGTTGGTTGTGTCACGCATTGTACGTAGCCTTTCTCAGTCAGAAGTCTGCAGATTGTGGATGATGTGAAAATGTTATCATTGAAATCTCCCATGATGGCAATTGTGCTGTATTTGGGCTCTAGGCAATTTAGCATTTGGCTAACATTATCTTTAAACAAAGGCATTGGATAAGATGGTGGCCGATAAATGACAGCTATTAATATGTCATGTGTTACACTGACACTGTAAACATTCCAAATCGAAGTGAGGGGTTCTGATGACATGCCAAGCAGAGTCATCTGCAGTGTACAGGCCAACACCTCCATGTTGTTGTGTTTGCAGTGCCATCAATGCTGGGTGCTGGCCAGTGTACGAGTCACTGCGAGGACGACTATGAAATGTAAAGCCATCCATCTGTACTGTTTCTAATGAGGCTGCAGGAGGTAGCCATGTTTCTGTCACAGCAATACAGTTAAGCTGCAAATGCTGCACACAGGTTGCCAAATCAGAGCTATGTTGTTGTAAACTTTGGACATTCATTAGAAAGATAGTACAGTTACTTGTTGTCAATGTTTGCCTAATGCTTGTGTTTGTCAAGAACGGAGGCATCTTCTGAAGAGCTTCCTTAATGTTGTCCTTACAATAAATAGCCTCTTCCTCAAAATCTTCAATCACCAAACCTGACAGACTTCTGACACGACTTAATGCCACGAACGCCTGGCCTGCAGAAAAGACCTTGCGTAGAGACACCACAGCACTATCAACAGTTACACCTTGGACCTTATGTACAGTACAAGCCCACGCCAGTCTAAGTGGGAATTGACGACACACACCCCCTTTGTTTCGAACCCTTTCTTCCTCTGCTTCAATGCCAATAGCATCTCTGCGGGGTTCTCTCCTCTTAGCACCAACGTGTGCGTCGTCAAATTTCACATAAACTTTGTGAGGAAACTTCTTATTCTGTAAATAGACCAGGTCAGTCACAATGCCACAGACACCATTAACTAAGCCATCAGAAACGTCCACGTTTTTAGTCAACATAACAGGCGCACCTTTGCCCAATGTCAAAACATCGGCTAAGACGGTGTTATACAGTTTTTTCGGCTGATCTGATCTCTCGTCTAAATTGCCAGTGACTTTGTTCGGCACCAAGTCTTGTGCATGTATTGTGACATGTTCTGGACATGCCTGCAGGAGCGCCCTGCCATTGTGCTCATTCACCTGTTTATTTGTGGGATAAATGTGTAATACCGAGCTCTCCTCACCGGTTTCACAACGCTTCAATGCTTCGATGTCACTGCTCAACATAGCAGTATCTTTGGAGCGTGTTCGGACTCGGTTTAACAAGGCTGCGAAGGCTGGATCTTTTTGCCTAACGACCTCAGTTAATTCCACAACTTTAAACAGATCAGACCACAACGTGGCTCCATTCTTGTCTTCATAAAGAGCCTTTGCTCTTACTGAAGGCAACTGGTAAAAATCTCCCACTGCAATAACACACACATTTCCAAATGCCGAGAAATCACCTGTCTGTTTCAGCTGTCTCAATCTACCGTGCACGTAAGTCAACAGTCTGTTGTCGACCATCGATATTTCGTCTATTATCAGTATTTGTACATCACTGTATTTAGCACGCAAAGAGTTCACTTTATCCTCTCCTAGAGGTATGTATGGTAAGCGAACATCTGTGCCAATGCTCAAACAGTTGTGAATAGTTGCTGCATGTAAATTGTATGCAGCAATCCCTGTAGGAGCAGTTAATAAAACACTAATATTGTCAGGCTGACGACAGACTGTTGACAGCAACCTGGTTGCCTCATATTGGATGGCTTTGATGAGATGGCTTTTTCCAGTTCCCGCACCACCTGTAATAAACACATGCAAGGGATCTGGACTCTTCCCTGCAACTCTATCCAAGCACCACTGTCTCACGTGATAGAAGACAGACATTTGCTTCTCATTTAATGACCTAATTAAAGCCAAGCCATCAGTCCTACACATTGTAGTATTCCTCGCTTCCAATTGTGCCACCTGTTCTCTACGAACAGCTAAGTCAGGAATATGCGCCTCCTCATCTTCCTCTGGCTGCTCTTTGTCTCGTGTTTCCTGTTGACACTCTAAACGCTCTATTTCTTGCTCAGGACACAGCTCACCCCAGGCTTCTTCTGCCACACCATCAGAGCTGATTCTATCCTGGATCTCATCCAAATCTTCACCATTAATTTCAAACTTGGAGCGATTTACATCTACTATGTACTTGACAGAATGGCTTGTTCCATCACTAAATCTAACATGACCCTCCGTGTAAAACTGTTCAAATGTAAGGAAAGTAGCAGGTTTCAAATCGGAATCTGAACGATAGGGCAAAAACAACTGCATCCTACTGAGATAGAATAACTCAGGATGTTTGGTTACAGAGAAGCGTGCATAGCGAATGACTGCTGGTGCACTACGAGTTCTTTTTAGGACAAAGCCACAATTACCATTTAACTTTATGCGATCCTTGCTGTTTTCATTGCGACTCAAAATACGATATTCTGAGGCAAATGTCGCGATGCACATGTCATTAAAGGTTCCATCATGTGGCCTGTTCTTGTAGCGATCAACCAAACCAGTCATCCAGACAGCATCAGAGCTACAAGCAGGAGACTTTGCCTTTTGCCTCAACACAGCTAATGGCAAACTCATTTTAACGATATTATTGCCTGTGGGCACAAAGACAACTTTCCTGGAGCACTCTTTTAGATGCATATTTGTCAGTCTGTACACTGCTTCCTGAGCACACACATCACGGTTATGTAAATACACACTGCCTAAACTTTTCAGTGCCTCCTTTGCACTGACATTTCCATCCTTAGCCGCCTCTCTCTGTGCATTGCTCAGCAACAAGCCTATCTCTCTCTCTGCCTTAGAGATGTAAGAAATAATGTAAACAATGCAAGCATATGCGTCTACTACAAACTGGACATCCAAATTGGCATTCCAACATTTTAATAGTGGCCCGTTGTACTGGTTGATCCAGACTTCATCCACCTGCCTTTTTAACACAATGGTTGTCTTAGTGGCTAGACGTTTATATGCTGCCTCCAACACAGCTTGATTCATGTATAAATTCTCCAACAGAGTCTCCACCCTAACATTGCTATTGTCTTCTTCGGACACTGCCTGCTTGATTTTGGCCAAAACCTTTTGAGCAAGGTCTCGTGGCATAGTATTGACTTTGGACTTACCCAGATTACCACATGTACATGTTGCATCTACCAGAAACGCTGCTCCACACGTACACCCTTCCATTGTGGGGCTACGTGAAATAAATGTACGGGCAGATGGCACTTTAGGAAAGTTAAAACGACAAACAGTTTTGTTCTTTTTACAGGTTTTGGAGTGTCGCTTCGAATGTTGCTGTACGGATTCCACAATGCCCAATAATGTTGCATCTTGTGATGGTAACTCGCAAGTTACATACTTATCTATGAATGCCACTACCTCCTCATCTGTGTTTTGGTCAAGTATGGGTGCATCCTTGATCCAAAACAAGCAATGTACATGTGGTGAACCTCGCTGCTGGAATTCGACACGATAAAAGTAGTCAACGATTTCGCCTAGCGGCTGTGAGGGGGACATAAGGACCTCCCTCAAAAAACAATGCCAGCGAAAATCAAACATCCTTGCTGCAGTGACTGGGTGCTGACGCAAAAGTCCACATTTGTCTTCCCACTGTAAATCTTCTACTGTCTGTGACCGGCCTTCCTGTTTCAAAATGCTATACAGTAAATTTTGCCAGCGCAAGTCAGCAGAAGAGAAAGAACAAAACCACGTCGGCAGACCTAGCTGACGAACACAAGCCACCAGCCCACGCTGTGCTTCTTGCCAAAAAGCAGGGGTTCCTCTGATGGGTTTCAGGAAACGGTACCCATCATCAAAATCTAACAAGTTCTTCAATGAATCCTCATTATTCATAAAGTCCTGGATACTATCACCTACCCTATGGGAACCACCTCCTTTCCCTTTCCTCAATGCTATCGAGACATTGGATATAACCTGCTGCAGCTCAGACATGTACTGACCAAAGAAGATATATTCGACATTTTTAGCAAATCGACCATCAGCATGTAAAATCCTGTTTTAAATACCGTGACAAGGTCAAACGATGAGATCGACTCTCATGGAAAGTGTTATGTCCGTGTGGAAACAACACAGGGAAACATTTTGCCTCGTTTGCCTCATCAGACAGTAACTTGACAGGATTGTTACCTTCTGCAGGTGCAACAGTTAAAATGTCTTCGAAATACTGGTCTAATGTTTCCTGACCAAGGTCAACAGGCAGAAGACATGTGTCCTGAAACATACAATGCTGCTGACGATCATGCAACAGTGCATCTCCTCCAATATCGGCAGATGCTTGTTCACCTGCTGCCTCATCTTCACTCTCCTCTTCCACAACATCATTGTTTTGTTCTTGACAAAAATCATTAAGCCAGCTTTCGTTAAATTTTATCTCTTTATAGTAGTCATTGTTAGCTTTCAAATACTGCACAGCCTCTTTAACGTGCTGACTATCCACAAACTGATAGTTATAATGCCCTTTATAAGTCAGCTTGCGCTTCAGCTTCACTCTTAGCAAAGACCCCTCCATGTTTGAACGTGGCAACACATTAGTTGTCTGTGAAATGTTGGCTGGAACACATGTCACTGGTCCATGCACTCCATTCTGACCCCCCTTAGGTAATGCCAACATTTTCATAAACGGAATGTGTAAAGCAATCAGATGTTGCTCTAAGCTGTTCAAACATGCCAACTGTGGTGGAATGGGGGCCACACTCAATTGGTTTACTGAGCACTCAGGTGGCAGCACACCTTTACGCAACTTATGATGACATGTATAACAAATCCACAAAGTACCTCTAGCTGAATGTAACTGGCATGGCTCTGAACAGTCAGGACTACATGTATGCAAGTACTGCTCACTTATACATGTCTGTGCTAATGCAGCCAAAACTCGAGTCTTGCCATAATCACTTTTCTGGCACTTTACAACCTGGTGCTTGAACAACAGCCTGTGACACACACAACACACAAAATCTGGGCCATCTTTGACCTTATCCTGAAATCTTGACATCACTATGTCAAACTGCTTCTGTTTCTCCTTCATTTCCAGCCTCTTTGATCTTTTAACCGCTGCAACATGAGCTCTATACTGCTTGCTTCCATGATACTTAGCTCTCGACCTGGCTTTTACCTGTCGCCTGTGCACAGCATTGCGTCTATATTTCCTTCTACTTAGTGCCTTGAGTTTCTTTCTGTACACCCCATCTTGCTTGTACTTCAACAAACTATATGCTTTACCGTGCCCTCTGTGCAACGCATTTTCGCTGTATTTCAAAACACTATATGCCTTAACCTTCAGTCTGTGTGAGACATTTACCCTATACTTCAACATACTATGTGCCTTCACATTCTGTCTGTGTGTCACATTTTCACGGTACTTCCTAACACTTTTTTCCTTAACTTTCTGTCTGTGTGCCACATTTTCACAATATTGCTTTTGCAACCTATCTTTTACCCTTTTCCTATGAATCACATCTTCATGATATCTCCTAGCAGCCAATTGCCTTTTCAGCTCTCTCAACACACTATTTTGATATAGCATCCTCTTTTTCTCACAATTCTTCTTTTTCAAATACGGTGAAGCAGGACTAATGCCACCTGGCGCGATACAAGCATTAGTGCTTTTACACTCTGCAGTTGCCAATGCCTTGTCTACAGTGGCATGTCTGAGATTGTACCTGTTTGCAGTGGCACTATCAGCGTTGCATAGACCAAAACAACTGTCTAGTTGTGGCTCACGAACACAAACAACAGTTTCGTAATGGTTAGCATTGACATGATCCAAATAGATCCTCTGTAGTGGGAAACGGCTCTGTTTGCAGCTAAACTGTAACCATCTTTTGTCAGAATATGTATAGATGTCCACTCCTAAATAATCAGCAGCTGCCTGAATTTCAACTTCTGTGGCCCAAGTCTGAAGATACTGCATCTTAGAAGTCTTAATATAATGTGCCATTGAAGACGAAGAAGCCCTTCTCAAAGTATATCCTGCTGCACTATTTTTTAAATGCTCCACAACAGCAAGACGAACTCTTCTGTGGTGCTCCTGTGTACCACTAACTGCTAACGACACAGCTCGAAAGAAACAGTTCCCATCTGCCTTTATCTGCTCCTTCTTACATGGAGGTCCCAGCAGGCCACAATGTCTTTTTCTCAAATACTTCTCCCCATTCCTCTTTCTACTTTTCACTAAGCTATTTAGCACAAACCAAATCAAACTCACCTGCTGCTGGCGGCGCCCTTCAGGGGAGGCGGTGGACTGTTGAGAGAAAGAGCACAGTCAGACTTCATGCATGACGAATGAGGCTAGTCAAACAGGCTAAAGGCAACACTAGCTCCTTACAGCATTAACATTATTGTGAACAATAACAGCATAGATGTGCTTACCTGCTTGTTGCCCCCAACAATCTGCCACTGGAAAGGATCCTTTGGAGGCGACACCTTCACTTCCCCCGTCACCACCAACCGAGGACGGACACGGCGCCTGGGGGCTGCTGGCGGAGGAGACACCGTTGGCTTGGGTGGAGGAGGGATGAGTTGCGCCAGTGCAAACTCGGTCAGGCACGCCACAAGCCTGGGCATCCCCAAGGAGTCACTCAGGTGGACCTGCAAAAAGACCACATTCCACAGACCATTACACTGCTGTCTTATCACTGTCCTCTGCATGCTGCTAATGCTGATATTCTCCCTCATGACTACAAGCATTTCCTCTAATGCTGATGGCACTCATACACAGCGTCACTACTTACACCGTCTCTGCTCCACAGGTCAGTGTCAGCAACAGGAAAGTGCTCGGCGATGTCAAAGTATGGCACACCTGCAAGAGAGCACCAGCAATTTTGTTAGGTTGCTCAGAGATAAAGCCAGCCAACAGTGTCCAGTGACACTGTCTTGACACCATCACCCCATTAAAATGATGCACATGTTGCTGCTACATACCTGCAGAAACAGCCTTCCTGTGGTAGACCTGGCTGAGGAGGGTCTGCTGCTCCAGGTCAACAGTCAGCCGCCGAGGAATGCCCACCACGAACACCTACAAAAACAGAGACACAGCTCAGCAAACAACATTATACTTGCACTAACAAGTCTTCATGCAACACTCTTTCGCAAATAAATCCGTGATGGAATGTTTCCTTTAATGTGCCTTTACTTCTATCATCATCTTTATAATACTCTGTGTACGCTGCAGCCTATACTACTGATTATTGAATGCAGTGGTTCCAGGCAAAAGGAGCCCTGATTACAGATGCCTCAACAATTTCAATAAGGCAACAGAGCTAGAAATACACCGTGCTAATCACGCAGCATTCAAATAGCTAACAATGGCTTACCTTGTCCCACCGATGGGTAACAGCAGCGAGCAGCTTGGCAAAATCCGCCCCCGCCTCCTGGATCGTCCTGCTCGAAGTCAGGTTGTTGCCCGGAGCCAGCACACACACCGCGTCGATCCAGGCAGGAACCTCAGCATGCTGCACCTCGACCGTCAGGTCCGCAGCACTGGCACCAGGTGTGGACAGGAAGCCAAAGGTGACCACCTCCTGTGGCAGCTGCACGAAGCCGTCCACGCAGGCACGCAAGTGCGAGTCGCCGACGACCAGCACCACCTACCAACACAAAACAAAATACATCAATGGGGATCGGGGAGAATTCATGGAGGCTTGTATAAGCATATAAGACATTACTCTGACCTTGGTCCCGTCCACCCGCGCGGAATCACCAACTTGTGGGGGCGGTTGGTCGCCAGAGAGGTGCGCCACGGCTTCACACGATGCCTCGAACCTGTTCCTGCCAGTGTGACAAAACACACGCTTGCATTACTAACTAGAAACATAGCATTTCCTGCCAAAATACAGTGTGAATGCTAACAGCTGAAGTGATTTCCGAAATCCGCTGAATATCATGCAGGACATGTATACAAATATTTTCACAAGCTGAAAAGTGATGGGCTGAGCTGAACATAAACACTATTTAGTCCTGACGACGACGACGACGACGACGACGACGACGACGACGACGACGTCGTCGTCAACAACAACGTCGACAACAACAACGACAATGACCACAACGACGTCGAGCGACAGAGAACAAAAGACATTAGCGTGAGACAATGGGGAGCAACTTACCGGCGGGAAAAGCAGCGGGGGGCCGCTGGGGACCCACCATCACAATGTCCGGCTTGCGGGCACTCCTCTGGCGGGCCGCCTTCGCACGCTTGTGCGACTTGGTCAGAGGCATCCTAAAACATACATATCACTGTGTTACTTCCATATGGCCCGGATTGCCGTTTTCTAATCACTTTTCGGACTAACTTTGACACCATAGAGAAGCGTTGCCGGGGTGCACGAGAGCTAGCTTGCTGCTTTAGTTAGCGTGATTACTCAACAAAGGACACCACGCCATTCTCATGGACAGCAGACAAAGACACGGCATTTCGGACAGAAATACAATATTTGATGTCCGGAGGAACTCCGTTTTCTACGGAGCCCCTAAAGGGACATGGATGGACTTTTTTTTTTTGCGAGATCTCGCAAAAGTATTGCGAGATCTCGCAAAGTATTGCGGGATCTCGCAAAAGTATTGCGAGATCTCGCAAAAGTATTGCGAGATCTCGCAAAGTATTGCGGGATCTCGCAAAAAGTATTGCGAGATCTCGCAAAGTTCTGTCCTACTTCGGTGAACCGGAAGTAAAACAGACACACATGATGGAGGAGCGTACACATCATCCGTGCTCTGTTACCGTACAATCCTGAAATAGAAATCAATAAACTTCTCCCACGGATGATGGGTAGGCTCCTCCATGCTGTGTCTATTTTACTTTCTTCTTCTTCTTCTTCTTCTTCTTCTTCTTCTTCTTCTTCTTCTTCTTCTTCTTCTTCTTCTTCTTCTTCTTCTTCTTCTTCTTCTTCTAGGCTACGTGTTTTACTTCCGGTTCACTGAATGGAGAAAAAACTTTTGCGAGATCTCGCAAAAACTATTGCGGGATCTCGCAATACTTTTTGCGAGATCTCGCAATACTTTTTGCGAGATCCCGCAATACTTTTGCGAGATCTCGCAAAAAAAAAAAGTCCATCCATGTCCCTTTAGGGGCTCCGTAGTTTTCTAACCACTTTCCATACAAACGTTTACACAGTCCAGAAGATTCGCCTGCTTGTATTAAAGCTAGGGTGCTGCTTACCTTGCAAGAGTGAGTGTAGCTCCGAATCAAAGACTGAAGAAAAAAAACGGCAAAAACAATGCTGGCAACACCAACAACGCAAAAGCCAAAGGGTCCGCTAAATCCTCTAACAACTTTCTGAGTTCACAGTCAGTCGCTAGTAGAACGAAGTGGACCGAGCCGCGCCACGCGCCGCTGTTTATCTCCGTCTAAGCCACGCCTCTTCCTACCTGGCGTGTTGGATTGGATGCCGTTTTTTTGGACCACGCCCCCTAAGACAAACCAACCTGTAACCCTGGTAACACAGACGGCAGCCAGACTAACAGGCAATTCCAAACATGGCTTCACCAAATCATTTGCAAAATCACACTTCATGGAACAGTATTCTGCAATTCCACACCTCACACTCTAAACTAAGACTTTATTCTTACACTTGTGAAGTCTATTAGTCCACACACAACTAATTCATAAACTCTTATCTTCTTTTCAGAGTTAAGTATTAAGAGACAGGGCAGGATACACAAAGCATGATACACATTCAGCTGTTAATAATAACACCGTTCCTAAAATGGAGACGTGTCTCTTCAGCCCCATATTAAGAGTTGACTTAGATGTTTTTAACTTGGGGAGAAACTTACATTGCTGTCTAAACGTTGTATCATGTGTGAAAGTCTTTCCCAGATATTGTACAATTGGTCTAAAATATTCTTAAACCAAAGCTTTTCAGCTATCTCAGACAAACATACCAATTTACTGTTATTGCTAATGAACTGAAGCCATGGGGCTTTCTACTTTCACCAGAATCTTGTGGTGCACACTGTATATGGGTTGTTGACATGACATGGCATTTCCTGTGTCCCATAAGATACAAAGTGAATGTCATTAGTATTACCATTATATTTAATGCAGTTCATGGTTAAACATGTCTTTGTTTTACATGTAACAGCTGTCATAAAAACGGCTTTGTTATTAGGTTGTTCACACTTTCTTGCCTAATCTTAAACGTGTCCTCTGGTGTGACTGTCTCAAGCATAACTCAATAAACTGCTACTTTGATACTTTTAAAAGACCACATAACAATGTTTAGAAAGCACTCTAGCAGCATTGTACTAGTGTCTATTTTTTATTTTTTTTATAAATGTCAATCCTTTTTTTCTTGCATCTCTTTCTAAACACAGAAGCACTTAAACCTTTTTGTCTCAAAACCATGTCCTCTTGTGAGACACTATATGCTCATATTACCTTGAGAATTCCAGTGACAGCTTTAGTTAACTTAACCCTGTAAGACCCAAATATAGAAACAGCTAAAAACACATTTTTTCACCTTTCAGATGTTGTTGCAGGAGGCATCTGATGCTGACACCCTAGGTTGTTTACAAATACATGTTTGTGTACGTTTTTAGAGAAATGTTGTTTTCTTGCAACACTGGGCTTATGTGGGAGCAGATTTTTGTTGTACTCATGTGGTCTGAACAACTCCTCAGAACAACTAAGGGTTCTTTTTATAGAGTTGCTTGCTTGCTTACTTACCCACATAACTTTCCTAATAATCACACATTAGTCATATTTTTATGCTTATGCAAACCAAAGGCGTACATCACACTTGCTGCAATGCGTGTTGGTCTATCCTTTATTGCAGCTCTGGTGGCTTTGTCCCAGCGTTGAATCTTCTGCACAGGTTGAGGTCCAGCAAAGGATGCCACAAGTGTGACAACCCTATTGTCATACCATTTGTCACTCTACATATAAATGTAGATGGCTTAGCCTATGCTCTCTACTTTTTCATGCTCAATGAAATGTGCATTACAAACATTTGCCCTTTACTCACACAATACTGCCTTCACTGCTCATTATGCCCTGTACTTATCATGCTCAAAGCAATATGCATCCCAATCACCAGCTATATAGTCACACAATACTGCCTTGACCTAACAATACTGCTCGTTAAGCTGTCTAATTAGCATACTAAAAGGAACACATGCATATCCCACTTACTTCCACACCCTACATTCCAGAACATTTGCACCTTTCCCAGACCTGAATTGTCTGTTGATCCACTTTGTGGACAAAGTCATGTAATTTTAGGTTAGTCTGATCAAAGTCTCTACATTGTTTGGAGATACAACATTTTAAACTGTCTAATGTGCCGAGAACACAGCACAAAGCTAGTATGTTGCTGTCCATGTATAAACAAACACTCAGTGGTGTAGTGGAGGGAACACAACCTGTCTGTGCCCACTGCAACAAGCCTGCTATTTTGACTACCACACTCACCCAGTGTTGTAGAATGACAACAAATATATAACAAGCGCTCAAGTATTCCCTCACTACACCTGTTTTCTTTATACATAGACACTACTGCCTTTGAGTCGTGTTCTGGTCAATTGTTACTGATTTAAACGTTTTATCTCAAAACCATGCTGTTTCTTTGCTCAGACTGTCTTTTCCAGATGTAACATGGATCTGATAACTTCTTGTTTTTCTGTAACTATAACTATAACTCACATACAAACAAAAACACACCACATGTAGCACACAAAAAAAACTTTATTTAAATATTAAATAATTATGTACAGGCACTCTTGGCGCTGGTGTCATCAGGACTCTTCTCCGCCTATAACAAAAAAAACAAAGACACTTCATTTAGTACCTTTCGCCTAAGAACATATATAACTCATAGCTTCAATATAATAAACACTCTTCCAGCCAACTCACAGTCGCCTTCATCAACGCGCTGACGTTTCCTCCGCTGCCCCGCCTCCTCCTCCATCTCCTCCATCTCCTCCTCTTCCATCTCCTCCTCCTCCTGCGAAAGGGTTAATTGCAGATTTGCCTCGGCGGCCTCGGCCGCAACGACCAGATCTGCATCGAGGATCTCCTCATCTGTGACTCCTGTAAAAGGCACAATAACCACATTTTCACACCAAAGTTGCAGCTAGTCACACACTAGCTTTACTGTCGTTACACTCTTGACTACCACAGTAACTTTACTTACCGTTGGCTAATGCCGGCTGTAGCTGACATGCAGCCAGCTGGTCGGCCAGCTGCCTGCACCTGGCCTGAGACTCGGCCAGAGCGGCCTGACACTCGGCATGGGCGGCCCGAGACTCGGCCAGGGCGGCCTGAGACTCGGCCAGGGCGGCCTGAGATCGGCCAGGGCGGCCTGACACTCGGACAGGGCGGCCTGAGACTTGGCCTGGGAGTCCCTCAGCCAGGCAATTTGTCTGGCGTCAGACCTCCGCTGCCGCGTCACCCGGGCCACTAGCACGGCTGCGTGACCAGCCGTGGAGACGCACTGGCTGTATCTCTCCTGGCTGCTCACAGCAGGATCCAAGCAGGAATACTGTAAAACACACAAAACATGTCAAACTACTGTCTTTACTGCGAGATAGCATCAGGTTTACAAAGTCACAGGTATTACAACTAAAGTACACTGTAGTTAACAACGCAGGCGCCGCCATTAGCCCTGCTACATGAAGAGGCTAACTACTTAGTTATAACCACACTGTCCCGCCTAAAGCCCGACGGTCACTCCTCAATCCGTTTAGAGCTGAATGACTTTTCTTATCCCCGTTATTGTAACTTTGCCGCGGCTCATTGTATACTTACACACAGCAGCTGCAGATCTGTCCGCAGACGCATTCCTTCCTCGTCGTCCATCTTGGGGAATTTATGGGGGGACGCTGGTACAGACATCTTTAATGTAAAACACACAACACACTCGCTGGAATTACATAGCCACCACTATCGCCGTTAACTACACCCTTTGGCCAGTCGCTACAACACGAAACTCTTCTGTCCATATTCACCCCACTATAACTTTCAGAGCTTCACCAACCGTCACATAAGTATCTAACTAGTGTGTTGTGCCACAACATGTACTTACATTGTGAAGTCGAAGGACGGAAAGACCGGACCTTCGCCTAACCCGGCTACTTGGCTGCTGCCACTCTCCTCTCGAGCCAATCACAGCTCAGCGTACTCAACAACCAATCGCGCTGCTTGACTTTCCTGCTGCCCCCTCCCCTGTGACGCGGTGCCACCACGCAGGACGGTCGGACAAACTACGACAGAAACTCGCCATCGACCACAGTGTCGTTTAGCTCAGTTGGTAGAGCGGGCGTCTCATAAGCAGAAACTACGTCGTCGCTGCAGCGGACCCGGGTTCGATTCCCGTCCTGCGACCCTAAGCTGCACGTCACTCCCCATCTCGCTCTCCTCCCTTCTTTCCTTCATAAAGCCACTGTGGTTTTCACTTATCTCTCCTATACCCTTTTGGAGTCATCTCGCAGAAAGCTGGCCTAACATTATATACACTATATTTTACTATGCAAAAAATCTCCAGTTTTCTTAACTCAGAAGCATCTTTTCGAGACTTAAGAATCACAGTTATATAACCCTTGCTTCACGCCACTGTTGAGTGTCAGTCATTCATCCTCAAATAAGCCATGTTGGGAACTTAGCAGCTGCAACACATTTATTAGACAATCATTTCTTCTGTTATATGTTGTTTATTTTTTGCTAGGAAATTGCTATACAGTGAACCCTCGCTATAACGCGGTTCACTTTTCACGGTCTCGCTGCTTCACGGATTTGCATCATGCATTGTGTTCTGCATTCTGATTGGCTAAACAGTCTCTCCGCGTCTTCTCTACCTGTGTGTCAATAACGTTATGGTTTAATATGTACACGTACGTAAAACCGCTTGCCAAATTGAAGAAAAAAGAGCGACAACAACTACCGATAACTATGTTCTTCTCTCCAAAAAACACACCTGCACCGCAGGCTTTAGAAGAAAAAAACGCCACAGAGCGGAGTCAGGATGCAGCGGCTCAGTCAGAAGAGCAGTGAAATACTGTACTGTACATGTGAGTCACTATTTGTCCTACTGTACTTTGTATTTTTTTTCATAATCATTTTTCATTTTCTCCCGTTCCAATCCGTCACGGTGGGGCGGTGCTGATCCCGCAATATTAACCCTTCAGCTCGTATTGATGATTAAAATTATCATTTATTTATTTATAACTATATTATTTTACAGTACAGTAGGCTACAGTAGTTATTTGTAAAAAAACAAAAAAAAAACCAAACGTTTATACAGTACTTTTATTTGTTAAACAAATGCTTTGGCCTGTAAAAAGGTTTTGTTCCTTGCTTTCAATGTTTTATGGAGTATTTCATTGTATAATAACTGTAAAAAAATAAAGGTTTCTACTTCACGGATTTCGCCTATCGCGGGTTCTTTTTGGAACGTAACCCCCGCGATAAACGAGGGTTCACTGTATCTCTGCATTTCACTTGAAAGAATTCACGTTCATCAATTGCATGACTGCTATTATCATATAATCTTAACATGAGCAATTATCTCAAATTCACATTTAATTTGCTAGGAAGTTTCTCATATTGGCGCTACACTGTACAGTTTAGCAACCAATCCCACAACTAATGTCAACATAGACACACACCAGCTGAAGTCTAGGTCTCTCTCAGTTCGCACACTTTGTCCCAACCAAAAAAGCCACACATTACCCACATCACAAGCCTCTTTATTCAGCATTCTGACTTGATTCCACTTCTTCTAACTGCTGGGTATCTTCTTTCATCTCACCTGTAGAAGCCCACGCTTGCAACAACCCACGCACTCTGCACTCCGCACACAGCCGATGCAGTCAGCGCGCAACACGCAACAGGCATCAGCCAGCAGGCAGCAGGCCACAACTGATGCGTACTGCGACGCCTGCTCTCGCCGACGCGCGCGGACTGCGAGGGCCCGTTCATTGCTGCTTGCAGCTTTAATTGTTGTTGTTCTTCTCAGAAGTAATCGCAGTTTTGGAGGCCTGAACATACCCCAAAACTCACCAAACTTGGAATAAAAATTCTGTCGGGCAAAAAATTTGATAATTTAATGTCATTGGGTGTGGGTGTGGCTCGGGGACTCTATAGCGCCCCCTAATGTAAAGCCCCCGCCTTTAACAAGCAGATACTTGAACGAAATTTGGTACGCGTATTTATCATGAGCAGACGCACAAAAAACCCTCAAGGACCACGACCGTCACTCCAACAGGAAGTCTTCTATTTTGATGTGAAATTTCATTTTTGGCCAAATCTTGCCCTTGTTCGAGAACTATCTCGTCCTAGAGATTTAACGCCACAGTCTTCAGATTAACACACTATGAATCCTTATGTCTTGAAGATTAAAAGTTGTTAAAGGCGCAACGATGGGTCATACCTGGTGGGCGTGGCGTGTCGTCCATTTTTTTTTTTTTTCCCTTCGCCGTCGGTCATCAAGTCCTCAGAAATACGAAGTCCAATCTCCATCAAATTGCTCACACATGTAGAGGGCGTGGCCCTGAATTTGTCTACACATCGATACAGAGTCGGCCATTTTTATTTTGGCGGCAATTTGTCAGAGCTACAAGCAGGAGACTTAGCCTTTTGCCTCAACACAGCTAATGGCAAACTCATTTTAACGATATTATTGCCTGTGGGCACAAAGACAACTTTCCTGGAGCGCTCTTTCAGATGCATATTTGTAAGTCTGTACACTGCTTTCTGAGCACACACATCACGGTTATGTAAATATACACTGCCTAAACTTTTCAGTGCCTCCTTTGCACTGACATTTCCATCCTTAGCCGCTTCTCTCTGGGCATTTCTCAGCAACAAGCCTATCTCTCTCGCTGCCTTAGAGATGTAGGAAATAATGTAAACAATGCAAGCATATGCGTCTACTACAAACTGGACATCCAAATTGGCATTCCAACATTTTAAGAGTTGCCCGTTATACTGGTTGATCCACACTTCATCCACCTGCCTTTTTAACACAATGGTTGTCTTGGTGGCTAGACGTTTATATGCAGCCTCCAACACAGCTTGATTCATGTATAAATTCTCCAACAAAGACTCCACCCGAACACTGCTATTGTCTTCTTCGGACACTGCCTGCTTGATTTTGGCCAGAACCTTTTGAGCAAGGTCTCGTGGCATAGTATTGACTTTGGACTTACCCAGATTACCACATGTACATGTTGCAGATACCAGAAACGCTGCTCCACACGTACACCCTTCCATTGTGGGGCTACGTGAAATAAATGTACGGGCAGATGGCACTTTAGGAAAGTTAAAACGACAAACAGTTTTGTTCTTTTTACATGTTTTGGAATGTCGTTTAGAATGTTGCTGTACAGATTCGACAATGCCCAATAATGTCGCATCTTGTGACGGTAACTCGCAAGTTACATACTTATCTATGAATGCCACTACCTCCTCATCTGTGTTTTGGTCAAGTATTGGTGCATCCTTGATCCAAAACAAGCAATGTACATGTGGTGAACCTCGCTGCTGGAATTCGACACGATAAAAGTAGTCAACGATTTCGCCTAGCGGATGTGAGGGGGACATAAGGACCTCCCTCAAAAAACAACGCCAGCGAAAATCAAACATCCTTGCTGCAGTGACTGGGTGCTGACGCAAAAGTCCACATTTGTCTTCCCATTGTAAATCTTCTACTGTCTGTGACCAGCCTTCCTGTTTCAAAATGCTATACAGTAAATTTTGCCAGCGCAAGTCAGCAGAAGAGAAAGAACAAAACCATGTCGGCAGACCTAGCTGACGAACGCAAGCCACCAGCCCACGCTGTGCTTCTTGCCAAAAAGCTGGCGTCCCTCTGATGGGTTTCAGGAAACGGTACCCATCATCAAAATCTAACAAGTCCTTCAATGAATCCTCATTATTAACAAAATCCCTGACACTCTCACCTACCCTCTGAGAAGCACCTCCTTTCCCTTTCCTCAATGCTATCGAGACATTGGATATAACCTGCTGCAGTTCAGACATGTACTGACCAAAGAAGATAAATTCGACATTTTTGGCAAATCGACCATCAGCATGTAAAATCCTGTTTAAATACCGCGACAAGGTCAAACGATGAGATCTACTCTCATGGAATGTGTTATGTCCGTGTGGAAACAACACAGGGAAACATTTTGCCTCGTTTGCCTCATCAGACAGTAACTTGACAGGATTGTTACCTTCTGCAGGTGCAACAGTTAAAATGTCTTCGAAATACTGGTCTAATGTTTCCTGACCAAGGTCCACAGGCAGAAGACATGTGTCCTGAAACATACAATGCTGCTGCCTATCATGTAAGAGTGCATCTCCTCCAATATCTGCAGATGCTTGCCCACCTGCAGCCTCATCTTCACTCTCCTCTTCAGCAACATCATCGTTTTGTTCTTGACAAAAATCATTAAGCCAGCTTTCGTTAAATGCTATCTCTTTATAGTAGTCATTGTTAGCTTTCAAATACTGCACAGCCTCTTTAACGTGCTGAGTGTTCACAAACTGATAGTTATAATGCCCTTTATAAGTTAGCTTCCGCTTCAGCTTCACTCTTAGCAAAGACCCCACCATGTTTGAGCGTGGCAACACATTAGTTGTCTGTGAAATGTTGGCTGGAACACATGTCACTGGTCCATGCACTCCATTCTGACCTCCCTTAGGTAATGCCAACATTTTCATAAACGGAATGTGTAAAGCAATCAGATGTTGCTCTAAGCTGTTCAAACATGCCAACTGTGGCGGAATGGGGTCCACACTCAATTGGTTCACTGAGCACTCCGGTGGCAGCACACCTTTACGCAACTTATGATGACATGTATAACAAATCCACAAAGTACCTCTAGCTGAATGCAACCACTGACATGGCTCTGAACAGTCAGGACTACATTTATGCTGTTGTTTATTCTGTAGCGATGCTGTGAAGAAGATGAAGGAGTCTCCGCCGACACTGACTTAGTTGTATATAAAAAGGTTTATTACAAAAAGTACAGCATCTGAACAAGCACCAAAAGTTGCCTGTGAGAAGACCCGAAGCCGAATGTGGATCTCCTCCCGATCCTCACACAGACCCCACTACTTATACCTGTGTGCTAATCAATCTTAAAAGCACAGAGACAACCAATCATTACCTCATCCTATCTTTCCCAGGGTATAACATCTGGTTTAAGTGTATAAAACTCTAAAACAGAAGTCCGAAGGAATCCATCGCTCTAGGGGCTTTTAACCTTTGGTCTTTGGCCTAAGGCTCCTTGACCAGAACATTCCTTCAAACATGACCATACAGTTTGTAGCTTGACCACAGGTAGAACAGCACTCTTTTGGATGAGATAGCTGATGTGGATCAATAAACAATTCAAATCAATTCAATTCAATTCATGTATCAGGTATCAGGAAATATACCTCAATGCAAGTACTGTTCACTTATACATGTCTGTGCTAATGCAGCCAAAACTCGAGTCTTGCCATAATCACTTTTCTGGCACTTTAGAACCTGGTGCTTGAACAACAGCCTGTGACACGCTCAACACACAAAATCGGGGCCATCTTTGACCTTATCCTGAAATTTTGACATCACTATGTCAAACTGCTTCTGTTTCTCCTTCATTTCCAGCCTCTTCAATCTGTTAACAGCTGCAATATGCTCTCTATACTGCTTGCTTCCATGATACTTTGCTCTCGACCTGGCTTTTACCTGTCGCCTGTGCACAGCATTGTGTCTATATTTCCTTTTACTTATTGCCTTGAGTTTCTTTCTGTACACCCCATTTTGCTTGTACTTCAACAAACTATATGCCTTAACGTGCCCTCTGTGCAATGCATTGTCGCTGTATTTCAAAACACTATATGTCTTAACTTTCTGTCTGTGTGAGACATTTACCCTATACTTCAAAATACTATGTGCCTTCACGTTCTGTCTGTGTGCCACATTTTCACGGTACTTCCTAACACTCTTTGCCTTAACTTTCTGTCTGTGTGCCACATTTTCACAATATAAACAATCATAAACACAATCCTAGATTTCTCTTCAACACCGTCGCTAAACTTACTCAAAAATCACAATCTGTGAGCTGTGCACCCTTTTTTTTTTTTTGTCACTTAAATTTTTATTGACAAATCAACAATAGCAAACACAAATACACTGAAACTAAACAAAAAGCTGCCCTGGGAATACAACTTATTCATTACTATCTTGCAGGTTATTGTATTCATCAGTTTCTATTCCTGTCCGATATCGTCATGAGCCTTGTATCGTGTCCATTTCTCCCATTTCTTGTCAAATTGAGCTTCCTGTAGCCTCAGAATGTGTGTCAGTTTTTCCATTAAGAAGATTTCTTCCATAATTGACAGCCACTGATCTTTCGTTGGTGATGTTTCTCTTCCCCAGTTCCTAGTGATGGCTTTCTTGGCTGCCACCAGCAGTATTTTGGTCAAATAGCTATCACTAGTGGTAACAGTCTCATCTGAAAATTTACATAGATACAGCACTGAACAGGTCTTTGACACTACATATCCTAATATTTTCCGTAGCTCACTACATACCATTTCCCAAAATACAGTTATTTTTTGACAATTCCAAAAAACATGAGAATGGTCTACATCAAGAGATCCACATCCCCGCCAACACTTCTGATGACTGTGCAGCTGCTTACTTTTCATTTTCGGTGTAATAAAAAAGCGGATTAGATTCTTCCATGTAAACTCTCTCCAGATTCGTGAATAAGTTGTTGAGTGATGTACCTTCCACATTTCGTGCCATTCCTCATCTGAAATTTCTAAATTAAGTTCTTCCTCCCATTTCATCTTTATATAAGTAGTTGAATGCTTATTGTTATTATTCAGTCCTTGATATAATGATGAAATTATTCTTAAGTTGCTTCCCTGATATGCTTTTACTATGACTCGGATGACATCATTCATTTCCCTGGAGGAATCTGACTTGATCTCCTTTTTATAGTAGTCTCTCACCTGATAATATCTAAAGAGTTCACACATATCCAACTCGTGCCTTTCTCTGAGTTTTTCAAAACTCATCAGTTCCCCTTTGTTTTCTAACACACACCAAGCAGTTATTCCCTTTTCTGTCCATTGTGTAAATCTTGAATCATATTTTGCCGGATTGAAATTGCTGTCGTAAGCTATCCATTTTAATATTTTTGCATCATTCTGAATTTTGTACATTTTCAGTATTTTAAACCACAGATCTAATGTGTGCACTGTAATTGGATCCAGATTCATTTTAAGCTCCCTATATAGCTGGTTATCACCAACCATATTTTGAATTGGAATTTGGTTTACTTCTTTTTCTATATCTTTCCATTTTGCTCTAAATTCTGACTTACACCAGCAGTATAAGGGTCTCAATTGAGCAGCGAAGAAGTACTCCCTTAGTTTCGGAAGTCCCATTCCTCCCTTTTCTTTAGGGAGTTGGAGAGTTTTGTATCTGACTCTAGGTTTTTTGCCCCCCAGACAAATCTAGAGATCATTCTATCCCATCCTATGAATTGGCCTTGGGGAATATCTATTGGCAGGGATTGAAACATGTATAAAAATCTGGGTAATATATTTAGTTTAACTATATCAATTCTTGAATTAAAGTCCAGTGTTAGGGTAGACCATCTTGTTATATCTTTCTGTATTTCTTGTTTTAAAGTTTTATAATTTGCACTGTATAGCTCTGAGAGATTTTTAGTAATCATGACACCCAAATATTTAATTGCTTTTAAGTTCCAATTAAATTTGTATGTTTCCTGGATCTCTCTCGATGGATAATAGTTAAGTGCTAAAATCTGAGTTTTAGATATATTGATTTTATATCCTGAAAAATGCCCGTACAGCTCTAGTAGCTTCATCAGATTAGGGAGTGTTGTGTTCGGTTGCTCGAGGAAAGCAATTATGTCATCCGCAAAAAGCCCGATTTTATGTTCTTCATCCTTAATTATGACACCTTTAATTTCTTTATTTTGTCGGACTGCTTGAGCTAGAGGTTCTATAAATATCGCGAAGAGAGTCGGCGACAGACAACATCCTTGTCTGGTTGATCTTTCTAACAATATTTTGTCTGTCAAATTTCCATTAATTTTTATTCTAGCCGAAGGTTTTTGGTATAGTGATTTAATCAGTTGTACTGATTTTTTATTGAAACCAAATCGTTCGAGCACCAGATAAAGAAATTTCCAATTTACACAGTCAAATGCCTTTTCCGCATCAATACTAACCAGCACGGTACTTTGTTTTCTTTTTTGTACTTGGCTAATTATTTGTAAAGTTCTTCGAATATTGTCCTGTGTTTGACGGCCTGATATAAACCCTGCTTGGTCTTCATCTATTAATTCTGATATAAATGTATTTATTCTTTTGGAGATAATGGATGTATATATTTTATAATCTATATTTAGTATTGAGATCGGTCTATAACTTTCACATCTGTCCTTATCTTTGCCTGGTTTTAAAATTACTGAGATAATTGCTTCTGTCCATGTTAGAGGTATTTTATTTTCTTTAAGAGTCCAGTTAAAGGAGGCCTGGAGTGCTGGTATCAACTCTGCTTTAAAAACCTTGTACCATTCTGCAGGGTAACCATCACTCCCTGGAGATTTGTTATTTTTCAATGAGTTTATTGCTTGAATAATCTCTTCTTTTGTAATATCTGCTGTTAATCTTTCATTTTGTTTAGAGCCAATTGATGGTAAATCTAATTGTTCTAAGAAATTTCTCACTTCGTCCTCATTTGCTGCTGGTGGCTGCGTATATAATTTTTTATAGAATCCCTTAAATATGTTCTCTATGCCCTCTGGTTCGTGTATTAGGTCATTGGTACAAGGATCTCTAATTTTTTGTATGGTATTCAGTGCTTGTTGTTTTCGGATACGTTTGGCTAAGAGTTTGGTAGCTCTGGGGCCAATCTCATAATAATTTTGCTTCAAATATGTGTTCTTCTTGCCATATTCATCTAATAATAATTCAGTTATCTTCAGTTTGGTGTCTTTGATTTGTTTCTTTACTTTCGGATCATTTGTCTTCTGGTATTTTTGCTCTAGTTCTCTCAATATTAGAGAGTGATTTGAATATGCCTCTCTTCTTAATTTTTTAAACAATGCGGCTCTAGCTATTATCTTTCCCCGAACAACCACTTTCAAAGCGTCCCATATAATGTGCGGGCTCATTTCTCCCGTGTTATTTTCCTCCATATATTGTCTAATATCTTCCTTCAAATCTCTCACCAGTCCTTTGTTGTTTAGTATTCCTACATTTAATCTCCAGATTGTTTGTCTTCTCCTGGCATTAAGATTTATTTTTAGAAATAGCCCATTATGATCTGATATATCTGCACCTCCAATCCTACACTCAGTCACTCTAAATCTATCCTCCATATTTATGAAATAATAATCTATTCTTGAGTGGACATTGTGTGTTGCCGAATAATGTGTAAAATCCTTATCAAGAGGATTAAGGCTCCTCCATATGTCTATCATTCCCATTTCTTCTAATGACACCTTTACAAATTTTGATGTCTGTTTTTTATTTCCTTTTAAACTTGTTGTGTCTAAATTATGATTCAAGATTATATTAAAATCCCCCCACAGATTAAAGTACCTTCCTTTTCGATTGCAATAAGATTAAACAATGATTTAAAGAAATGTTTACTACTTTCTGGAGGTGCATAGACATTTATCAACGTAACAGGTTCATTTTCTAATTTTCCTTTTACCAGTACGTATCTACCCTCTTTGTCTTTGATTTCCTTTTCACAGACAAATATAGTTGAGTTTGGGATTAATATTATAACCCCCCTCCTACGTCCTTGTTTGTATGTACTATAATATGAATTCCTAAATCCAAATTTTTTTAATTTTTCATGTTCTGTCTGGGACAGATGAGTTTCTTGTAAGAATATGACATGTGGCTTTTCTTTTTTCAGTTTAGTTATAACTATTCCCCTCTTTTTGGGTGTGTTTAGACCATTTACATTTAAGGACAGTATTTTCAGATCATTACATATCATATTTCTTCACTATTATGCATATGTGTTTCCCCAAGCAGCTCAAAAAAAGAAAAAATAATAATAATATGAACATTAACATGAACTGTGTTAAGAACATTAGAACTTCCACAGGAGGATTCTTCCTCTCCTCCAGTCCCTGTTGGAAGGTGGATGGGAAATCCTCTCGTTGAGGGCCCATCCCTAGACCCAAAGCTGCTTAGTCTAGATAAGTCCAACATTGTCTCTTGTCCAGTCGGTAATACTGTTTATAGAACTGCAATAACTGAAGCCTTTTCATATTATTTATCTCAACCAAAGGAGCATGTCTTGTTTTTACTGTTTCATTAGCCCAGGTCAATATTATCTGAAGCCCCATTACTTTTTTCCCCCACAGACATGATGTTACTTATCAGGTTTCCTCTGATATCCTTGCAACCTCTCTCTCGCTCGTTGTGCCGCCGTATCCTGGCTTGACCTGCTGTGACTCGCTCGTTGCCATCCCGGGCCACTTCCAGTCTTCCCCGCCGCTCGTCCCGCGTCCTCGTCTGGTGCGTCCACAGTTAATCCCCTTGCTCTCATGTCGTGCGCTGCATCACCCGCGTTGTCATAGCTCTTCACTCCGTTGTTCCAGTGAATTCTTATTTTCGTGAATGGAGTCTGGAAACGGATCCCATTTTCTTTCAATGTTTTTTTGATGTTCAGATATGTTTTGCGCTTTTGTACGATTTCCGTGGGGTAGTCATGGTCAAGTTGGATTTTCTTGTTGCCCACCTGTATCCCCTTCTTCTGCCAGACTTTCTGTAGGACCATCTCCTTAGTTTCAAACTTTAGAAAGTTTACCACCACTGATCTCGGAGCGCCGCCGGGACCAGGTTTTGGAGCGAGAGCTCTGTGAGCGCGTTGTAGTTGCAGATTGGTTCCGTCTGGCAGCTCCAGTTCTTTTTTAAGAAGTTGGTCCAAATAGCCTGTGATGGAGCTTCCTTCTGTGTCTTCAGGCAATCCGAAAATCCGGACATTATTTCGGCGAGACCTCGCTTCAAGGTCTGTCAGTTTATCTTGCATCTGGTCTGTCTGTTTTGCTAGTTTGAGCAACAGGTTGTTTGCCTCCGTGTTATACTCCTCTAGCTCCGCTATTCGGGCCTGCGCCTCGGTTAGGCTCGCCCTCTGCTCCTGTAGCTCGTTGTGATTTTCTGTAAGCTTTTGCTCTATGTCTTGTCTTAGGGAAGTGATTTCTTGTTTAATTTCACCCTTTAGTTCCTCTTTGATAGTTGTCAGCTCGTTACGGAGCTCCTGCTTGAGGTCCCGTATATCACCGCGGATATCAGCGAGTCCAGCTTTCAGTGTCTCGGCGTGGTCCATTTTCTCTGTCGCGTCACTTTCAGATTCACTTTCGTCGGTGACTTTTCCTTTTGTATTTCGTTCTGGAGTTCTCTGCAGGGATTTATTTTGCCTCCGGCTTCGTCTGCCACTCATCTCAAATTTTATGACGATTATATGTCGAGTTAGTCACTTTGAGTGGTTTAATTTTACCGACTTCGACGACTAAAAAACTATGCTGCTAACCCGTCCGCCATCTTGCAGGAAGTCTGTCGAGCTGTGCACCCTTTAATGCAAATGATTTCTTAGATTTCTTTTGCAATAAAATTGACGAAATCAGAATCAAAATTAACTCATCACTGGCTTCCTCGTCAAAATTTGTTATTAGACATCTGTTCGCCATTTCGCCGTCAGTCTCAACTCTAAACACTTTTGAAAATATCTCCCTTGAGATATTGTCTAAAATTGTCTCATCCTCAAAGCCAACTACTTGCGTCCTTGACCCATTTCCGGCAAAACTGTTTAAAGAATTATGGCCAGCATTGGGACCTGCAATGTTAAATATTGTTAACCTATCACTTACAGTCCCTGACAAAAGTCTTGTCGCTTATCCAAGTTGTAGAAACAACAAATAATAACTTGACTTGTAGTTGATCAATTGGAATCAGAAATGGTTTATATGAAAGGCAAAGGCCTCTAGATTCTGCTTATTATACCAAAATAAAGTTGTGTATCATTCATTGAGTTTTATCATTTAATTAGGACAGAAAGGTCAGATTTTGCTTGGACAAAAGTCTTGTCGCATACAAAAATAATGTATGGTAGAAATTATATTTTATTTTGAATACACAAACATGCAACAATAACATCTGAACATAAAGTCATGGTGCCTTGGGAAAAATAATTAATATCGTGTATGACTCCCATGAGCTTGGAGGACTGCATCCATGCGTCTCGGCAATGACTCAAATAACTTATTGATGAAGTCATGTGGAATGGCAAAGAAAGCAGTCTTGCAGGACTCCCAGAGTTCATCAAGATTCTTTGGTTTCAACTTCCAAGCCTCCTCCTTCATCTTACCCCAGACATGCTCAATAATGTTCATGTCTGGTGACTGGGCTGGCCAATCCTGGAGCACCTTGACCTTCTTCGCTTTCAGGAACTTTGATGTGGAGGCTGAAGTATGAGAAGGAGTGCCATCCTGTTGAAGAATTTGCCCTCTCTTGTGGTTTGGAATGTAATTGGTAGCAAGAATCTCTTGATACTTCAGGCTGTTGATGTTACCATGCACTCTGCAGATCTCTCGCACACCCCCATACTGGATGTAACCCCAAACCATGATTTTTCCTCCACCAAACTTGACTGTTTTCTGGGTGAATCTTGGGTCCATGCGAGTTCCAACAGGTCTTCTGCAGTATTTGCAGTGATTGGGATGCAGTTCAATGGATGATTCATCAGAAAAATCAACCTTCTGCCACTTTTCCACTGTCCATCCTTTCCACAAACTGTGGGCCTTGGCAAATGCAACACAATTCTTTTGTCTTCTGTTTAATGCTGGTTTGTGAGCAGTAATTCGGCCATGGAGACCACTGCGTGAGAGAATTCGACAAACTGTTCTTGTAGATACAAGGGTTTCTGGTGACCAGTTCCCATGTAGCTCTGCTGCAGTTGAAAAAGGGCTGGCCCTGGACTGCCGAAGCAACAAACGGTCTTCTCGAACAGTTGTCTTGCGGGGTCTGCCTGACCTTGGCTTGTCATGAATGTCACCAGTTTCTTCAAACCTTTTTTTTTATCCTCTCCACTTGATGTTTGGATACATTAAAGATGTCTGCCGCCTCAGCAGCAGACTTGGTCTTCAGGTTCTTGATGATCAGTACTTTGGTCTGTGGTTGAATCTTTGGCATGTTGTCAGAGGTCAGGTTGCACTTCACATGAAGGTCTGGTGTGCTGGGGTTCTTTTTATACACACCTGGGAATGTGTTGGTTACAGTATTTGTCACAGGTGGAGCTCTAATCTGTGATTGGTTGACTCGTTTAAAGACACGACAAGACTTTTGTCCAAGCAAAATCTGACCTTTCTGTCCTAATTAAATGATAAAACTCAATGAATGATACACAACTTTATTTTGGTATAATAAGCATAATCTAGAGGCCTTTGCCTTTCATATAAGCCATTTCTGATTCCAATTGATCAACTACAAGTCAAGTTATTATTTGTTGTTTCTACAACTTGGATAAGCGACAAAACTTTTGTCAGGGACTGTATGACTGGTGTCGTCCCTACTAGTTTTAAGTCTGCTGTGGTAAAGCCTCTACTTAAGAAGCCACACCTCGACCCAGGATCTCTAAATAATTACAGACCAGTATCAAACCTTCCCTTCTTCTCGAAAGTCTTAGAAAGAGTTGTGTCCCAGCAACTCTCAGGCTACCTACTTAATAATAATCTCCTGGAACCTTTCCAATCATCGTTCAGAGCCTGTCACTCCACCGAAACTGCCCTTACTAAAGTGGTAAATGACATTTTACTTTAGACTCTAACTCTACCTCAGTGCTTCTGTTACTGGATCTCAGCGCTGCATTCGATACCATTGATCATGGCATATTGTTAGACTGACTAAATAGTCAATTTGGCATCTCTGGCCTGGCTCTCGCTTGGCTAAAATCGTACCTGTCTGAAAGAACACAATGTGTTTCTTACAATGGTACTTCATCAATTTTTACTGATGTTAAGTATGGAGTTCCCCAGGGCTCTGTTCTGGGCCCTTTGCTCTTCTCTTTATATATCTCACCTCTCGGTCAATTAATTCAGAGCTATGGAATAAATTTCCACTGCTATGCGGACGACACTCAGCTGTATGTGCCCATAAAAGCTGATGATAAATCTCAAATCTCGAAATTAGAAACCTGCTTACTCGCGGCAAAGAAATGGATGTCTGAAAATTTCCTGCTCCTGAACTCCGATAAAACAGAGATGCTGGTCATCGCCCCTGCAAAACAGAGATACCATGTTGATCAGGTGACTGTAACTCTGGACAACTGTGTTATTTCTCAAAGTTCAACTGTAAAGAATCTCGGTGTTATTTTTGATTCTACCCTCTCCTTCGATCAGCACATCAAAGAAATTACCAAGATCGCCTTCTACCATCTGCGCAATATAGCGAAAATTGGGTCCTTCGTGTCCACAGCTGACGCAGAGATCCTGATTCATGCCTTTGTTTCGTCAAGGCTGGATTACTGCAATGCCTTATTTTCGGGTCTCCGCGTGAGAGCACCAAAAGTCTTCAGATGGTTCAGAATGCTGCTGCCAGAGTCCTAACACGAACAAGAAAATTTGATCATATTACACCAATCTTAGCCTCACTGCACTGGCTCCCAATACATATAAGATCAGACTTTAAGGTGCTGCTGATGACATACAAAACTGTACACGGTCTTGCCCCGTCGTACATGTCAGATCTCATTACACCATATATTCCTTCTCGGGCATTACGCTCTCAAAACTCTGGGCTCCTGGTGGTTCCCAGGGTCCAGAAAAAGTCAGCTGGCTGCAGGGCTTTTTCCTATCGGGCTCCCTTCCTCTGGAATAACCTCCCAGCTGACATCAGACAATCTGGCTCTGTTGACGCCTTTAAATCTAAACTCAAAACTCACTTCTTTGACTTAGCCTTTAATTAGCCTTGACTTCGACTGCTAGCTCCTTCAGTGGGTCGGTGTCAGTCTCAATGAGCTATAGTACTAGATTTGCATTTTACTGCCGACAAGAAACGATGTGTTTATGCTGACTAACATCGCATTTCTCTAACGTCTGTTTTTGCTTTTCTGTTCCCACAAGCTGCAAGCTGTGTCACTCTCTACTCTTTCTATAGTTTCCTCCTCTTCGTACTCCTCCTTCTCCTCCTCCTCTCTTTCAGTCAGGCTTCCTTCAGTTGGACCTCGAGCCCCTGGGAACATCGACCTCTCTTGGCTACTGATGCCTCGAAATACTGACTGATCAGGATCGCCAGACCTTGCGCTCCACTGGACCTCTGCTCTCCTCTGCTTCACCATCTCATCATACCTATGTTTCTGGATTTCTTGATGCCTCTTCACTCTGATCTCTCTGTCTATTACTAATTATCTTGTGTGGCCTGCCCTCTTCCAGGTCACCAGGGTGGACAGGAGGTTGCATGGCTCGGGTACCACTTGGTGATGCCTCGTCCTGCTCAGTCGTCTCCTGGAACCACTCACTTTACATTCTGTTGTATCTGACATTCTGTTAATGTAATTTGCTATCTGTGATTGTTGCTCTTTTCTGTACACGCGACATCTATTGCACGTCTGTCCGTCCTGGAAGAGGGATCCCTCCTCTGTGGCTCTTCCTGAGGTTTCTTCCATTGTTTTTTTTACCCTGTTAAAAGGGGGTTTTTTTTCCATCAACATGGGAAGTTTTTCCTCACTCGATCGAGGGTCTAAGGACAGAGGATGTCGTTCACTGTACAGATTGTAAAGCCCATTGAGGCAATGTGATTGTGATTTTGGGCTATATAAATAAAATTGATTTGATTTGAATATTGCTTTTGCAACCTCTTTTTTACTCTTTTCCTATGAATCACATCTTCATTATATTTTCTGGCATCCAATTGCTTTTTGTGCTCTCTATACACACAATCTTGATATTGCATCCTCTTTTCCAAACAGTTCTTCTTTTTCAAATATGGCGAAGCAGGACTAGTACCACCTGGCGCTATACAAGCATTTGTGCTTTTACACTCAGCAGTTGCAAATGACTTGTCTGCAGTGGCATGTCTCATATTGTAACCGTGTGCAGTGGCACTATCAGCTTTGCAGAGACTAAAACAACTGTCTAGCTGTGGCTCACGAACACAAACAACAGTTTCGTAATGGTTAGCATCGACATGATCCAAATATATCCCTTGTTGTGGGAAACAGCTATGTTTGCCCAACTGTTAACATATCGCATCCTAGAAGACGTTATATAATTTGCCATTGAAGAAGAAGGCCTTCTCAAAGTATATGCTGCTGCATTACTTTCTAACTGCTTCACAACAGCAAGCCGAACTATTCTGTGGTGCTTCTGTGTACCACTAACAGCTAACGACACAGCTCTAAAGAAACAGTTTCCATCTGCCACTAACTTCTCCTTCTTACATGGAGGTCCCAGCAGGCCAACTGCTGGAGTCACAGGTGCTCCAACATTGACAAGGTCCACCTTCAACTGTCTACATAATGTGTCTGCTACTGCTTTGCTAAGAGGACAAAACTTTAGCTGTCTGTAAGACGCATCACTGACTAGCACTACATCTGACTCTGTGTCATCTATGTGCTGCCATTTTTCACACGCTGTACTTGGTCATGTAAGCTTGCGCTTAGCACAACGCCATGTAACAGTTACACCAGCAACCTCAAACTCCTTGTATCTAGCGCTGAGTGATTCTGCCAACTTGCACACATGCTGATAAATGTCCTCCAGACAACTAAAATACACAACAGTGCTGGTACCGTCAGGGGTTGCCAGACCAGCTGCATTCCGCGCATGTGAATCTACCACTGCATATTCCCCGTCCTGAGATATGAGGGCACATGTGTAGCCAGCCACTGTCAACAAACACGTGTCATACTTACTAAACATGTCTTTCAAGCCTTTTTGCAGAGAGACATGTACACCTTTGTCAATCATGTCTCCCTTCTTTACGTCCACAACACCACAGACAAAGTCTGTACCATATTCAAACACAAAACGCTGTCCAGAAATGTCATGCTGCTTTGGCAAATCCGAAACACACAACATCTCCTCAGAACTGCTGATGAGATGTCTATTTCGCAAAAACGTGTACAACTTGTCACCCTCTTCAACCACTTTGTCAAGTCTGTCACTGTCCCAGGAAAACACACTCTGTACTGTATGTACTGCCAAGCTTACCAAACCTACAGCCATACATTGAAGCCCACGATAAGCAAACCTGTCACTCCCCTGATGAAAGGTTCCTCTCACACAGGGATGCTCACTGACTGATGCATGTTCAGCTTCGCTGGGTGGCGTCCGTAGCTGGAACCCATCCTCCATCATAACCAACTCCCAATCGCTGGGAGATTCTGGCTCTGGAGGGGAGAGCTCCACCACGTCTGCTGCAGCCTTCACCTAAAAGCAAGAGAAAACACATTACATGGATCAGTCACATGTGGTTTGTGTTACACTGGTCGCCTTTATCCACTTGTAAACACCTGCTTGAAGCCTCACCGTGACATAATAAGTAAAGGACTAACTTACCTTGCCCCCAAACGCTGGCACTGGAACAGCTGAAGCACTTGCAGCCACCTCCAGGTCAGGTGTTGCCTCCATCTGAAGACAAGCATAACAAAGTTAACACAAACGCAGTCATATGAAATACACAAGGACAGAGGTACATATGTGACTGAGTGACCCTAAAACACACAGACAGCAACCAAAATCCATGCTCTTGCATATTCAAGCATCCTTACAATGGCCATGAAAGGTCTAAAATATACCAACCTTGGCCGCGAACACTGGCACTGGACCCGCTGACACGCATGCAGCCACCTCCAGGGGCGAACCCGTCTCCACCTGAAACAATGCAGCGGCAATTAACACTCAGTAACATATGCAAGCCCATGGAAAGCATTTTCATCATCATCATCTACAACAAGATGGTGTTACATGAGTCATCCACTTCCTGGTGCTGTCAAAACTGTGCTCTTCACTCTTGCAAAGTGAACAAACTAAAATGAACCAACCTTGGAGGCACACGCTGGCACTGCAGGAACCACCACCTGCGCCGAGTTTGCTGATGCCGCCTCCTACAAAAAAGGCACAACCATTTATAGCAGCAATCTTTCCCAAAACATAACACACAGATCATAGACAAACCTATCACAGCATTGTGACATAAGCAAATGCAATAAACACACACCTGGTGGAACGCCTTCCGCTTCGGCTCTGTGCAGGAACGTGGAGGCTTGGCTGGCTGGGCAACCTATAAGACAGGTAGCATACATTTGTCACTATGGCCACTCAGATTAAATGAGGACAAAATCTTGGGATTACAGTATGTTTTCACAGCCACACAGACACTGGTTGTACCATTTCCCTTCATCACGCGCAGTACATTCTATACACAGCAGTAACATGTTCTGATTTGACATGACTCAAATGTGAAGACATGTGATAAGCAGGTGTCGACAATATTGAGCAATCCTTCTCTGGAAAGCCACAGGTCACCAAAGACTCAAGCAGACAACATTTGTTGTATACAACTTACCCTCTTGCTTCGACGGCGAGCAGGGACAAACACACGCTCAGGAGAAGGGGCTGGGGGGTGCTCCTCTGCTGCAGCCAAAAACGCACCGTCAAACCGCACCGGCGACAGTGGAATGAGGTCCTCTTCTGGCAATGGCACCTGCCAGCAACAACAGAAGGAAAAGGATTACCTACAATGTCTTTTTCTCAAATACTTGTCCACATTCCTCTTTCTACTTTTCACAAAGCTATTTGGCACAAACCAAATCAAACTCACCTGCTGCTGGCTGCGCCCTTCAGGGGAGGTGGTGGACTGTTGAGAGAAAGAGCACAGTCAGACTTCATGCATGACGAATGAGCCTAGTCACACTGGTTAAAGCCAACACTAGCTCTTTACGGCATAGACATTATCGTTAACAATAACAGCAAATATGTGCTTACCTGCTTGTTGCCCCTGCCACTGGAAAGGATCCTTTGGAGGCGACACCTTCACTTCCCCCGTCACCACCAACCGAGGACGGACACGGCGCCTGGGGGCTGCTGGCGGAGGAGACACCGTTGGCTTGGGTGGAGGAGGGATGAGTTGCGCCACTGCAAACTCGGTCAGGCACGCCACAAGCCTGGGCATCCCCAAGGAGTCACTCAGGTGGACCTGCAAAAGGACCACATTCCACAGACCATTACAATGCTGTCTTATCAATGTCCACTGCATGCTGCTAATGCTGATATTCTCCCTCATAACTATAAGCATTTCCTCTAATGCAGATGCCACTCATAAACAGCATCACTACTTACACCGTCTCTGCTCCACAGGTCAGTGTCAGCAACAGGAAAGTGGTCGTCGATGTCATAGTATGACACACCTGCAAGAGGGCACCAGCAATTTTGTTAGGTTGCTCAGAGATAAAACCAGCCGACAGTGTCCAGTGACACTGTCTTGACACCATCACCCCATTAACATGCTGCACATGTAGCTGCTACATACCTGCAGCACGAGCCTGGCTGTGGTAGACCTGGCTGAGGAGGGTCTGCTGCTCCAGGTCAACTGTCAGCCGCTGAGGAAAGCCGACCACGTACACCTACAAAAACAGATACACAGTGTTGTTTATTCTGTAGCGATGCTGTGAAGAAGATGAAGGAGTCTCCGCCGACACTGACTTAGTTGTATATAAAAAGGTTTATTACAAAAAGTACAGCATCTGAACAAGCACCAAAAGTTGCCTGTGAGAAGACCCGAAGCCGAATGTGGATCTCCTCCCGATCCTCACACAGACCCCACTACTTATACCTGTGTGCTAATCAATCTTAAAAGCACAGAGACAACCAATCATTACCTCATCCTATCTTTCCCAGGGTATAACATCTGGTTTAAGTGTATAAAACTCTAAAACAGAAGTCTGAAGGAATCCATCGCTCTAGGGGCTTTTAACCTTTGGTCTTTGGTCTAAGGCTCCTTGACCAGAACATTCCTTCAAACATGACCATACAGTTTGTAGCTTGACCACAGGTAGAACAGCACTCTTTTAGATGAGACAGCTGATGTGGATCAATAAACAATTCAATTCAATTCAATTCAATTCATGTATCAGGTATCAGGAAATATACCTCAACAGCTTAGCAAACAACATTCTACTTGCACTACCAAGTATTCATGCAACACTCTTTCACAAATAACTCCATGATGGAATCTTTCCTTTAATGTACATTTTCTTCATCATCATCATCATCATCATCATCATCATCATCATCATCATCATCATCATCATCATTGAACGCAGTGGTTCATTACAGATGCCTCAACAATTTCTATAAGGCAACAGAGCTAGAAATACACAGTGCTAATCACGCAGCATTCAAATAGCTAACAATGGCTTACCTTGTCCCACCGATGGGTAACAGCAGCGAGCAGCTTGGCAAAATCCGCCCCCGCCTCCTGGATCGTCCTGCTCGAAGTCAGGTTGTTGCCCGGAGCCAGCACACACACCGTGTCGATCCAGGCAGGAACGTCAGCATGCTGCACCTCGACCGTCAGGTCCTTAGCACTGGCACCAGGTGTGGACAGGAAGCCAAAGGTGACCACCTCCTGTGGCAGCTGCACGAAGCCGTCCACGCAGGAACGCAAGTGCGAGTCGCCGACGATCAGCACCACCTACCAACACAAAACAAAACATAATACATCAATGGGGATCGGGGATAATTCAAGGAGGTTTGTGTACACATATAGGAAATAACTCTGACCTTGGTCCCGTCCACCCGCGGCGGAATCACCAACTTGCGGGGGCGTTCAGTCAGAGGAGAGATGGCCCACTGCTTCACACGATGCCTCCAACCAGTTCCTGCCACTGTGACAAAACACACGCTTGCATTACTAACTAGAAACATAGCATTTCCTGCGAAAATACAGTGTGAATGCTAACAGCTGAAGTGATTTCCGAAATCTGCTAAATATAATGCAGGACATGTATACGACTATAAGAAGATGGTCAAGAAATTGCAGAACACGCTGAAATTTTCAACAGCTGAAAAGGCAGAAAAGCTTGAACGGGCTAAGTAGAACATTTTCATAGCTGAACATAAAGCTGAATGTATGAAAAGCTGAAAGGGCAGAAAGCTGAATGTTTAAAGAAGCTGAAAAGGTTTGAAAACTGAGAAGATATAGGATGCACATGAAGCAGAATGTATGAGAAAGCAGAAAAGGCGGAAAGGCGGGAAAATAATAACTTGAATGGGCACAAAGCAGAATATTTTAAAAAGCTGAAAAGTAATGGGCTGAACTGAACATAAACACTATTTAGTACTAACCACAGCTGAAGCCACAACCACAACAACAACAAAAAAGCCTTTTGAACCAATCCATGGGGCCGCACACGTGTTCGTCGAGCGACATAGAACAAAAGACATTAGCGTGAGACAATGGGGAGCAACTTACCGGCGGGAAAAGCAGCGGGGGGGCGCTGGGGACCCACCATCACAATGTCCGGCTTGCAGCCACTCCTCTGGCGGGCCACCTTCGACCGCTTGTGCGACTTGGTCAGAGGCATCCTAAAACATACATATCACTGTGTTACTTTCATATGGCCCGGATTGCCGTTTTCTAATCACTTTTCGGACTAACTTTTACACAGTAGAGAAGCTTCGCCGGGGTGCACGAGAGCTAGCTTGCTGCTTTAGTCAGCGTGATTACTCAACAAAGGACACCACGCCATTCTCACGGACAGCAGACAAAGACACGGCATTTCGGACAGAAATACAATATTTGATGTCCACAGGAACACCGTTTTCTAACCAGTTTCCATACAAACGTTTACACAGTGCCAGAAGATTCGCCTGCTTGTATTAAAGCTAGGGTGCTGCTTACCTTGCAAGAGTGAGTGTAGCTCCGAAACAAAGACAGAAGAAAAAAACGGCAAAAACAATGCTGGCAACACCAACAACGCAAAAGCCAAAGGGTCCGCTAAATCCTCTAACAACTTTCTGAGTTCACAGTCAGTCGCTAGTAGAACGAAGTGGACCGAGCCGCGCCCCGCGCCGCAGTTTATCTCCGTCTAAGGCACGCCTCTTCCTACCTGGCGTGTTGGATTGGATTCCGGTATTTTGGACCACGCCCCCTAAGACAAACCAACCTGTAACCCTGGTAACACAGACGCCAGCCAGACAAACAGGCAATTCCAAACATGGCTTCACCAAATCCTTTTCAAAATCACACTTCATGGAACAATATTCTGCAATTCCACACCTCACACTTCTCAGTCGAAAACAAGAATTTTTATTCTTACACTTGTGAAGTCTATCTGTCCACACACAACTAATTCATAAACAATTATTTTCTTTTCAGAGTTAAGTATTAAGAGACAGGGCAGGATACACAAAGCATGATACACATTCAGCTGTTAATAATAACACTGTTCCTAAAATGGAGACGTGTCTCTTCAGCCACATATTAAGAGTTGACTTAGATGTTTTTAACTTGGGGAGAAACTTACATTGCTGTCAAAACGTTGTATCATGTGTGAAATTCTTTCCCAGATATTTTACAATTGGTCTAAAATATTCTTAAACCAAAGCTTTTCAGCAATCTCAGACAAACATACAAATTTACTGTTATTGCTAATGAACTTAAGCCCTGGGGCTTTGAACTTTCACCAGATTCTTGTGGTGCACACTGTATATGGGTTGTTGACATGACATGGCATTTTCTGTGTCCCATAAGATACAAAGTGAATGTCATTAGTATTACCATTATATTTAATGCAGTTCATGGTTAAACATGTCTTTGTTTTACATGTAACAGCTGTCATAAAAACGGCTTTGTTATTAGATTTTTCACACTTTTTTGCCTAATCTTACAATTGTCCTCTGGTGTGACTGTCTCAAGCATAACTCAATAAACTGCTACTTTTATACTTTTAAAAGACACGCATAAAAATGTTTAAAAAGCACTCTGGCATCATTGTACTAGTGTCTTTTTTTTTTTTTTTTTTATAAATGTCAATCCTTTTTTTCATGCATATCTTTCTAAACACAGAGGCACTTGAACCATTTTGTCTCTAAAACCATGTCCTCTGGTGAGACACTATATGCTCATATTACCTTGAGAATTCCAGTGACTGCTTTATTTAACTTAACCCTGTAAGACACAAATATAGAAACACCTAAAAACAAATTTTTTAACCTTTCAGATGTTGTTGCAGGAGGCATCTGATGCAGAACCCCTTGGTTGTTTACAAATACATGTTTGTGTACGTTTTTAGAGAAATGTTGTTTTCTTGCAACACTGGGCTTAGGTGGGAGCAGATTTTTGTTGTACTCATGTTGTCTGAACAACTATTCCGAACAACTAAGGGTTCATTTTATAGGGTTGCTTGCTTACTTAGCCACATAACATTCATAATAATCACACATTAGTCATATTTTTATGATTATGAAAACCAAAGGCGTACATCACACTTGCTGCAATGCGTGTTGGTGTATCCTTTATTGCAGTGTCTGCAACGTTGTCTACATGTCTTAACTGGGAAATGCGCTACTAGGTCCTTGTGTACATCCAATGGGAGGTGTGCACATCTCTTGGATGGTCTATCCTGAGTATTCAGAGGCCTTCCTGATGTCACTGTCTGTGTGTCTGTGTTCCTGGGATCCTTTTGCCTGAGGCTTGTCGCCCTGTCTTTGGAGTTTGGAGTGTTGTGTTCACCTGGATGAGAGAGGGTGCCAGTTGTGCCTGCAAGTGTCTCATGTTCATTGTCTGTTTGCTAGACATCTTGAGAGCTTTTCTGTTCCGCTTGTAGAGGAGCCAAGCATTGACCACAGTGAGGATGATTGTGTGCCACTGACAAATTAGATGGGGAACTTATATTTAGGTCTCTCAACTTCAATGTAGGCTCTGGTGGCTTTGTCCCAGTGTTGAATCTTCTGCACAGGTTGAGGTCCAGCAAAGGATGCCACAAGTGTGACAACCCTATTGTCATCCCGTTTAACAGCACAGATGTCACTCTAAATATAAATGTAGATGGCTTAGCCTATGCTCTCTACTTTTTCATGCTCAATGAAATGTGCATCTCAAACATTTGTTGTTTACTCACACAATACTGCCTTCACTGCTCATTATGCCCGTTATGCTCGTTAAGCTGTCTAATTAGCATACTAAAAGGAACACATGCATATCCCACTTACATCCACACCCTACATTCCAGAACATTTTCACCTTTCCCAGACCTGAATTGTCTGTTGATCCACTTTGTGGACTAAGTCATGTAATTTTAGGTCAGTCTGATCAAAGTCTCTACATTTTTTGGAGATACAACATTTTAAACTGTCTAATGTGCCGAGAACACAGCACAAAGCTAGTATGTTGCTGTCCATGTATAAACAAACACTCAGTGGTGTAGTGGAGGGAACACAACCTGTCTGTGCCCACTGCAACAAGCCTGCTATTTTGACTACCACACTCACCCAGTGTTGTAGAATTACAACAAATATATAACAAGCTCTCAAGTATTCCCTCCACTACACCTCTGTTTTCTTCATACATAGCCACTACTGCCTTTGAGTTGTGTTCTGGTCAATTGTTACTGATTTAAACGTTTTATCTCAAAACCATGTTGTTTATTTGATCAGACTGTCTTTTCCAGATGTAACGGGAATCTGATAACTTCTTGTTTTTCTGTAACTATAACTGAATACCGTTACTTTTTTAAGTATCCTCATTTCGTACCGCAGTTACATGTAGTCCGTTACTCTCAAATTCTGTACATCTGCGTATGCACTTTCAGGTTGCTCATCTGGTTACCAACATTATTTGCACCGCCTTCGCTACGGTAGCACTTATGCCGCTGTCACCCTTCAATACATCCTTACACTCACATACAAACAAAAACACACCACATGTAACACACAAAAAAACTTTATTTAAATAATAAATAATAATGTACAGCCAATATTTTCGGTGCCGTCATCAGGAGTCTTCTCCACCTATAACAAAAAACAACAAAGACACTTCATTTAGTACCTTTCGCCTAAGAACATATAGAACTCATAGCTTCAATGTAATACAGTGAACCCTCGTTTATCGCGGGGGTTACGTTCCAAAAAGAACCCGCGATAGGTGAAATCCGGGAAGTAGAAACCTTTATTTTTTTACAGTTATTATACAATGAAATACTCCATGAAACATTGAAAGCAAGGAACAAAACCTTTTTACAGGCCCAAGCATTTGTTTAACAAATAAAAGTACTGTATAAACGTTTGTTGTTGGTTTTTTTTTTTTTTTTTTACAAATAACTACTGTACTGTAAAATAATATAGTTATAAATAAATAAATAATAATTTTAATCATCAATACGAACTGAAGGGTTAATATTGCGGGGATCAGCACCGCCCCACCGTGACGGATTGGAACGGGAGAAAATGAAAAATGATTATGAAAAAAAATAAAGTACAGTAGGACAAATAGTGACTCACATGTACAGTACAGTATTTCACTGCTCTTCTGACTGAGCCGCTGCATCCTGACTCCGCTCTGTGGCGTTTTTTTCTTCTAAAGCCTGCGGTGCAGGTGTGTTTTTTGGAGAGAAGAACATAGTTATCGGTAGTTGTTGTCGCTCTTTTTTCTTCAATTTGGCAAGCGGTTTTACGTACGTGTACATATTAAACCATAACGTTATTGACACACAGGTAGAGAAGACGCGGAGAGACTGTTTAGCCAATCAGAATGCAGAACACAATGCATGATGCAAATCCGTGAAGCAGCGAGACCGTGAAAAGTGAACCGCGTTATAGCGAGGGTTCACTGTAAACACTCTTCCAGCCAACTCACAGTCCACTTCACCAACGCGACGATGTTTGCTGTGCTGCCCCGCTACCGCCGCCTCCTCCTCCTCCTGCAAAAGGTGTGTTTGCAGCTTGGCCTCGGCCGCAACAATCAGTTCTGCATCGTCGCGAATCTCCTCGTCTGTGATTCCTGTAAATCCACAATAACCACATTTTCACACCACAGTTGCAGCTAGTCACACACTTGCTTTACTGTCGTTACACTCTCGACTACCACAGTAACTTTACTTACCGTTGGCAAATGCCGACTGTAGCTGGCAGGCAGCCCGCTGGTCAGCCAGCTGCCTGCACCTGGCCTAACACTCGGCCTGGGCGGCCTGAGACTCGGCCTGGGAGGCCCTCAGCCAGGCAATTTGCCTGGCGTCAGACCTCCGCTGCCGCGTCAACCGGGCCACTAGCATGGCTGCCTGACCAGCAGTGGAGAGGCACTGGCTGTACCTCTCCTGGCTGGTCACAGCAGGATCCAAGAAGGAATACTGTAAAACACACAAAACATGTCAAAATACTGTCTTTACTGCGAGATATCATCAGGTTTACAAAGTCACATGTATTTGCAGCTAAAGTACACTGTAGTTAACAAAGCAGGCGCCGCCATTAGCCCTGCTACATGAAGAGGCTAACTACTTAGTTATAACCACACTGTCCCGCCAAAAGCCTGACGGTCACTCCTCAATCAGTTTATAGCTGAATGCCTTTTCTTATCCCCGTTGTTGTAACTTTGCCGCAGCTCATTGTATACTTACACACAGCAACTGCAGATCAGTCCGCAGCCGCATTCCCTCCTCGTCGTCCATCTGGGGGAACTTATGGGGGGACGCTGGTAGAGACATCTTTAATGTAAAAACACACAACACACTCGCTGTAATTACATAGCCACCAATATCGGCGTTGACTACACCCTTTGGCCAGTCGTTAAAACATGCAGCTCTTCTGTCCATATTCACCCCACTATAACTTTCAGAGCTTCACCAACCGTCACATAACTATCTAACTAGCATGATGTGCCACAACATGTACCTACAGTGTGCGGTAGAAGGACGGAAAGACCGGACTTTCGCCAAACCCGGCTACTTGGCCGCTGTCCCTCTCCCTGTCCCTACAGCTGGCCGTACTCAACAACCAATCGCACTGGCTTTCCTGCTCACTGGCGTGTTCAGGGATTGGCCTTGGGTGGCACAGGCCACCCCTGAAATCTGATGGGCCACCCCAAGTGCCATCCCACAATCTTAAAACATGATTGGCTATATGCCCAGTCAGAGGCGGGCCACTGCACTCTTGTTATGATGCAGTTCCCAAACCTGAGAGGCAGAGATGCGATATGTATAAATGCTGTTCCATTATGTTTTCATCTGCAGGCAGATACATATTTCAATGTATTCAAAATTCTGTTTCTCAATAGCAGTTGGGGGAAAAAAACCTGATTGTCATGTTTCATGAGCCAAAACACATGTATGTGCTCCATATGATTCAATTACAGCTTTAATGCACTTTCTGTATACTTTGAAAAGGCCGTTTAGGGTGATTATACAGGAATCAGAATCAGAATTTCCTTTATTTGTCCTGCAAACAGGGAAATTTCTTCATCACAGCAGCCAAAGGACAGGGTATTGTAATAAACAATAATAATATTAAAAGAATTAACAATGCAATAAAAAAGTAAGAAATACACAATAGAACTCTCATATACATAGTATATAAATAATGTTTTACACTGTTAACAGTGTAATTGTCGCATATATGGGTATGTAAAATTTACCAGTTACTACAAAAAACAGAGAAAAGGGGTTATTTTATGACATAGCCCACATGCTAGGTTTACTGGGAGCAGTGCTGGTTGTACAGTCTGACAGCAACAGGAAGGAAGGACCTGAGATAGCTGTCCTTCACACACCTGGGGTATATTGGCCTATCACTGAAGGAGCTGCCAAGTGCTGAGATAGTGGCTTGCAGGGGTTGAGAATCCTTCACCAGCCGCGATGACAGCTTGTCCATCATCCTGCTCTCTCCTTCCACCTGCACTGGGTCAAGAGGGCATCCCAGGAGGAAGCTGGCATTCTTTATACGTTTATCCAGTCTCTTCCTTCCTGCTGTTGGCATGCTGCTGCTCCAGCAGACTACTCCATAGAAAAAGGCTGATGCCACCACAGAGTCATAGAAAGTTGTCAGGAGCAGCCACAGCGCTCCAAAGGACCTGAGCTTCCTCAGCAGATGGTCTCTGCTCTGACGTTTCTTATATATCGCTGCAGTGTGAATGGTGACGACCATATATTCCTGAATGACAAGTGCATGAAACAAATGATCATTAAAACCTTTAATTACAAAAAACCTCAACAAGAACAATAGCATCAATAATAATAACAATATACCTACAACCAAATATTAAATATATTTATCCTTCAACATAGACGATGTCATCTGTGTATGTCAAAACAACTTTTCTGCCTTTACAGTAAGCAGCACATAGCACGCAGCAAGCAGCAGAGCAGACATTACCTGTTCTGTCTCTCGCTCTGGTGACCTCATTTTTCACTCTACAGAAATAAAAAAGATATCGCAAAGCTCAGCAATGTCTGCTGTTACTCACTGTATGAATATTCTGGCGATAACACATGCACTTTTTTCTAAAATCGCAGGAGTTTGGGAGGCGTTTTCCCATTCATTGTTATGGGGACATTTTCAACTTAGGTTCTGCCACTGCTCCAGCAGCCACAGAAACTGTTCACCTTTTTGAGCTTTTTCAGCCCTCTTACCTGTCAGCTTTTCTGCCTTTACAGCAAGCAGCACACAGAACGCAGCAAGCAGCAGGCAACGATTGCTGCACACCACGACGGCAATACTCGCCGACACGCGCAGCCTGCGAGGGCCCGTTCATCGCTGCTTGCAGCTTTAATTTATTTTTAATTTTTTTTTTATAAATTTCAATTGGGAAGCCATCGGGTCCGGGGGTTTTCCCGGCTTTAATACTATCAATTGCATTAGATAATTCCTCAAGTGTAATATCTTTATCCAAATTGGTTCTACAGATTTCTGGTATATTGGGTATATTTATATTATGTAAAAACACTTTTAGTTTCGAATTATCATTAATTGTTTCTGAACTATAAAGACCCTCATAAAATCTCCTAAAGGATTCATTTATTTCTGTTGGGTCAACAATGGTTTCTCCCTGATCACTCTGCAGTGAGGTGATAGCTCTTTCGCTCTGTAGCTGCTTGAGAAGCCATGCAAGAACTTTCCCAGGTTTTTCCCCCTGATCGTAGGACTGCTTAAGTCGCAACAGGCTGGCCATCGCTTTTGATGCAGATAATTCATTGTATTGTGCTCTAAGCAGCAATAGTTTTTGATGGGATTCTGATGACCTTGTTCGATAATACTCATTTTCGATCTCCTTTATTTTTGTCTCCAAGATTTGAACCTTTTGGAAAGTCAATTTTGCTTTAGAACTTGTGATACTGATTATTTGGCCTCTAATAAAAGCCTTAAAGGCCTCCCATCTCATACTTGCTGAGGTTTCTGTTGTATTAGTTTCAAAATAGAAACTGATTTGCTCATCCAGAAGAGAAACAAAGCCAGGGTCGGTAAACCATTTTTGTTAGCAACGCCAAATCCTAGCGTCTTTCACCAGCTTTGAGTCCTGATATATCAATGAGTTAGGAGCATGGTCTGAAATTAGGATAGCCTCGTAGGAGCATCCCCTCACTTTGTGCTTAACTCTGCAGATATTAAAAAGAAATCAATTCTTGAAGACGACTTGTGTACAGCTGAATAACATGAATACTTTAATTCGTCAGGGTTTTCTTCCCTCCAGATATCTATTAAGTTCAATTCTTTCATGAAGTGTTGTATAATTGCCCTACTACGAGTATGAGAATCTATAGTTCCAGAGCTCCTATCCTTTGCTGGATCTAATGCACAATTAAAATCTCCCGCCACCACACATTTACCCGGAAGAGTGGACAGAATCAGGAATAAATTTTGAAAAAAGTTAGGGTCATCTGTATTTGGTGCATAGATATTTGCCAAGATAATTTGCTCATTTAGTAGATTACCTTGCATGATTAGGTATCGTCCCAATTTGTCTTTAACAACCTTATTTACTTGAAATGGTATTGACTCATGCACCTAAGTAGTGACACCTCTGGCTTGAGAGTTGAACGATGCAGAAAAGACCTTGCCTCTCCACCTCCTCCTAATTTTCAAATCATCACTGTACATCAGATGCGTTTCCTGAAGGAACACAATATTAGATTGCATTGATTTTATTCTGTTCATGACTTGTTTGACTTTCTTAAGTTTTCTTAACCCCCTGCAGTTCCATGATGTGATTTTAATTTTTATCTCACTAGACATCTGTGTAGTTTGTATGGTAATACTCCCCAAACATTTTAAGAGGTTTGCAAAAAATAAAAAATGGAACAACCAAAAACTGAACATAAGTAACACTACTGATGAACCCTAAACTCACACCCTTGCCCATATCCAGGACACTTGGCCTGAATATCTTCCCCCTGAAATCCTTCAACTTCCAGATAGCCTAAAACTGTTCCACCACAAGGGTATAACAGACAAGCTAAAAGACAAACAAACAGTGGATTATATTACCCTAACCTTACACTCCTCTGCTACCATAAAACATTAAACTTTTCCTTTCATAGACACCCTCCTTTTTCAATGTGTTAAATCAAAATTTTACCCTCTGAACTCACTGTGTTGCTCTAGGACAATCTGCACGGAACTTAACAATTTAGATGTAGACACTTTCTGCCTCTTAAGTATTGCTTATACAGAGAGAAGGAAAAAAATGAATACCTAAAGGACTATAGCATTAACAGTTACTATAAGCTCTTGAGTATGGTCCTTGAACGTACTGTAATAAACAACATATAACAAAAGCGTATATTTAACATTGTACTGTCTGCACACTCGGCACAATCTTGGCTTTATATTTTTCTCATTATCTGTTACCTTCTGCTTTGTAAACCGCGACACAGATGGTTTCCTAATAGTTCAACCCAGTTTCTCTTCTGCCCTGATCCGTTTGATGAAGTCCTCCACTTCAACATGGTTGTTAAAGATGTGAGACCGTTCCTTATAAGTCACAAGCAGTCGGGCAGGGGGGATGATGCCATAACGGAGTCCCATTGCACGGAGCTGCCGTCTCGCCTCGTCAAATTCCTTCTGCTTCTTGTGCACACCTGCCGCCACATCCTGGTAGAACCTCACGGTCTGGTTCTTGTAGCGCACTTCTCTTTTTTTCCTGGCTGCTCTTGTCACCAGTTCTTTATCTCTGAAGTTCAAAAACTTCATTATCAGCGTTCGGGGTGTAGGATTATTGTGTGCACTGGACCCGATTCTGTGAGCCCTCTCCACCGTCAATTTTGTGCGCCCCAGCGGGAGTTCAAGAGCGTCCGGCAGCCAAGCCTCCAAAAAGGCACACGCGCCTTCACCCTCCGCTCCCTCCGGTAAATTGACAAGCCTCAAATTGGAGCGCCTTGATCTCGTCTCCAGGTCCAGAAGTTTCTCCTCCAGATCTTTATTTTTGTTTTCTTGGACTTGTACTTTTATTTGAAGCGAGGCGACATTATCTTCAATCGTCGAATTTCTCGTTTCTGCCTCCGTAACACGCTCTGTACAGTCAGTAATGTCTTTCCTGACACTTTCAATAGCGGACAATACGCCATCAAACCGGGTGGAAAACTCAGTTTTCATGTCGTTGATAGCAGTCAGAATGGCAGACGACATGGGACCGGACTCTCCCGCCGTCTTATCGTTGCTTCTATCCGATAGTTTATCCTTCGGAGTCGGGCTAGTTTCAGCCTCGGCGGAGTCCATGGTGTTGATGTTAGCTGAGGCTTTGTTGCTAGTGCTCGACGCTGTAAAATCTGACAGTTTAGATTGAAGAGTTTGGTTTCGCCCCTGACTGGCTTTTTTCTGTGTCGCCGGCATTATCCTAAACTTATTAATCGAAATGGAGGTATTTCACTAGCTCAAGTACAATATTTAAGAAGGATTTAGCCAACAGGGTAGCAGAGCAGGTCCGCACGCGTCCACTCAGTTCGCCGCCATACCGGAGTCTCCCTAAACAGTATTTTAAAGGAATTTTAATTTCCAGCCGCCCTCACGGGTGTGACATGTGCATGATTTGCTCCATGCATTAAAAACATACTTATAATTTTGTATTTGTCCTACCAGTCCTGCTGAAACAAGACAGAAGTCCACTCGAGACTGTTTTCGTACTCCAAACACCATCTGCCGTCTAGAAAAACCCCTCCTGTTTGGATTTGCCATATGCCAAACATCAATTATCTACCTCCCACATCCTTATACACACAATTTACATTAGTTACTGAATCATTTTTGACACAAATTGCCACACCACAAGATGTTGTTGTCTGTATTCAATTATGTGGATAAAATATGGAAAGGGCAGATTTATGCATCTTTTGGGACAAGTCCCAGTGTGTTTCTTGCAGGCAAACTATAACCACATTTACCACTGAAAAAAAACAATCCATTTTATCTCGGCTTCGCAGGCCATTAACATTAGCTTAAAGAATGCAAGCCATGAGGGAGAAAAAAAGCAAACAAAATGCATGTTCTCAGTCATTTAAACGTATTACTTTTTTCTCTTTTTTTTTTTTTTTTTAGAACTTTTCTTTATTTTCCATCCATCACTCTGTCTTTTCCGAATTTGATTTATTTTGACAATATCCATTTATGATTCAGAGTCATTAGTTTGGGATGAAGCAAAAGGAGATTGTGGCAGCGGGGAGGTCCTATCTTGGGAACCCACAACATTAGGCCCATTTGACAGGTCCAAAGACTCTACTGTTGCCTGGAGGGAGAAAGGTTCAGGCCTCACAACGAGCCCTGTTCCTCCATTCCCATGCACAATGGTAGGCGTCATTACCACCACACCATCAAGGCTTGAGCCCAGCTCTGTACCGCCTCTGTCAACACATGTTAAGGCCTTCTCTTGTGCTGCGGGGAGAGACTTAACCCCGCTCTGCTCACTGTCTTCACCTGACATATTCTCCTGACTTTCTTTTTCTGAATCAGAAATTATATTCTCTTCTCCTTCACTCTTATTACATAGACAAACACTCAATAAATTCCAGCAAAGTTTACAGTTTTGCTCTCTCTGACCACATTCTCTCGCATAATGCCGCTGAATCCCACACGTATTGCATGTAAATTCGGGACATTCTCTCAGAATGTGCCCTGGCTGAATACAAATGCGGCAAACTTTTACTTGCCTGTCATGGATAACCCGAAAGTATTCCGGCCCCATAACCGTGTTGAATTTTGTTGAATATGGCAGGGACTGGACATATTCGTTGAATTCCACCCTCAGAAATCGTGTACCATCAGCAATCCTCATCCCCGGCCACTTTCTCCTTTGAATAGTTGAAGCTGTGGACACTCCCCATGAGCACAGTTTTTCCAGAATCTCATCATCAGTGATATAAGCCGGTAGATTTAAAAACGACACCACCAACTCGTCATTGTTCAGCTCACTTGCCAGGACTCTTGTTCCTCCGATTTTGAATCCCTCTAGAAGTCTTTCTTTTCCTTTCAGATGATTCATAGTTATTTCATACTTAATCCAGTGTAACGGCAGGCCACCAGTCCTCCGCACAGCTCCCTCGTGCACTTCAACAGTTCTGACACATTTATTTTATTCTCGCCAACCAATTCCACACAAACTGTTAGATCTTTTTAATATGCCACTTTCTCTACCATTTCTGTGTCCATTTCTCCTGTCTTGCCTTTCAGCGAATCTTTGTTCATTCACCATGCCTTTAGTCATAGTTCGGGGGATGTTCATCATAGCCATGCTGTCCATCGAAGGAGAGCAAACAAAAGAGATGAAAACACACTCACACAAATGACTGAATAAAAAAGTTGTACCCCCAAACAGTGAAAACACTGCTGGGGGATACAAAGCGAAACCTCGCTTTTAAACAAAACAAAAAAAACTGTCTCTCACTCCTTTACTAACAAAAGAAAAAACACACACACACACACACACACACACACACACACACACACACACACACACACACACACACACACACACACACACTCTCGACCAAAGCAGCTCTCTCTCTGAAAAGGGGCGGAGTTACACACAGATGCGCTCAGAGTGGTATGGCCGTAAGCCGCTCTTGCGCCCCAAAACAGGCCTTTCAAAGATGCCCTTGGATCGCGTTTCATTACTTTGTCTGCAGTGCAGGTAGGATACGTCCAGGAATGAAGCAAATCCTCTCAACAGGGTGAAAAATGAGCCTTCATAAAAAGCTCTGCCATCACCTGTTTTTACATTTCTAAGGCTTTCGCTGTATGAAAACAGCTACCTGTGGATTGGTAAGCACTGGCACATTATTGTCTCGGCAGTCTTTTTATTGACGCATTCAATTTCACCAAATAATCACATGTTCAAAAGAGACAATCTGTATGTGTAAAGTAGCCCAGCCATGACAATCGCAACCGGAGTGGAGGGAAATGTAGCATATTCCCCTCTGAAATGGAACGAAGTGGTAGTATAGAATGGCATGGAAGTAGGAAGTGAAGGACTAGTCATTTACATTCCTCCACCGTAACAGACAGCCTGTATAATGGGGAAAACCAGAAACGGGCTGCTGGTGTCTTCAAGCCTCTGTCTCCACTGAAGAAGCTGCAGCACCCTCGGGTGTCTGTAGAGAGAAGTCAAAAGGCTTACAGCACCTGGTATTCCCAGGCGGTCTCCCATCCAAGTACTAACCAGGCCCAAACCTGCTTAGCTTCCGCGATCAGACGTGTTTTTTTTTTTATCTTTTATTATCAAATATACATATTGACAAGTTATTTGTCTTATTTACACAATGTACAAGTTGCAAAAGACATTAAAATTATATGCAAAAGGTGCTTGTAAACAAACAACAAAATGAAACCTCCCTCTGTGTTAACACAACACCTTCCCATATTTACAACACCAACCCTGGTGCTTCACCCTTTTGCATGATGAAAGAAAACCCTTGACACAGATCCAAAAACAGTCAGTGAGACAAGAACCATGTGGGACAAGAACAAAAAATGAACAAAAAATAAACAGAAAACACAAAAAACAAATGACAGTCATATGCAAGTCAAACATTTGCCCATGATACACAGCTGTAGAAAAGGAGCAAATGTGGCAGTGCAATGCCACTCTCTTTTTTTGTTTATTTACTCCCCTTTTTTCCCCTTTTTAAAAGGAAAAGTCCAGAGAGCGCTCTGCTCTCTCTTCCCGTACCTGGATCAAAGTGTGTCTCTCTCCAATGGCACATTTAGACCATACTTCCGGTTGTCCATATAGCAGTCTCAGGTGTGCTCTGAGGCTGCGTGTGAAGAGCTTGTTACTGTCAATGATTTTTTCATCGTAGAGTGCATAGTTTCTCATAATCCAGATGGCGCTTCTGGCGAAGGCTAGGACCAAATTGATCAAGTGTCTGTTGCAGGTTTTGTTGCTTTGGTAAGAGCCAAAGAGCTGGGCCCACTGCCCCTGCTCCTTGGTTTCGGTTTTAAAGCGGCAGTGTAGCTCCAGAAGCTGCTTGACATTGCTCCACAGTTTAGTGTGGGCGTCACAGTAGAGGAAGATGTGAGTTATGTCCTCCTCATGCTCGCCACACACCGAACAGGTCCTGCTATAAAGTTGTTTTGTGATTTGGTGCAGGACGATGCCCGTGAAAATCCTGCTGTGCCTGATTTTAAAATCCAGATGGAAGGATTTGGAAGTGTCGTAAGGGATGTCTATGTTGTGCCAGATTTTGTGAGTTGGGTGAGTGGGGAATAGAGCCTTCCAGTGTTTTATGGCTGTCGGGGGTTGTATAATTTTTGCGACCAAAATAGAATACCACTCACGGGTTTTGACTGATGTGATGTTGGCAGGTGGATTTTTCAGGCACAAGAGGAATCTCACGGCATCGTCCTGCACCTCACCGCTTTTAGACTTGAGGAGCGCCAGCCATTTGGGCTCCATACACTGCAGGAGTCTATGGCCCAGCTCTCCGACTTGACTCCTTTTTAAAACAAATATTTTTGTTTTTCAAAATACAACAGATCTTGGCCAGTTCAAAATTTTCGGTCCCACCCACTACCTGCCCCACCTTGGTGAGACACTTGCTTGTAAGAGCGCTCCCTCCCCATGAAAAGAAAGGACTTGAGAGGAAAGGTAGTCGCGACACATGCTCTTTCTTACTGCATTCTGGCCTGAGGTGGGGCAGAATTTTGCCCCATGCCTCTAGTACTTCCTGGTAGAACCCAGGCAGGCCACTGTAGTCTTTTCTGGGAGAGGAGATGCACAAGTTGTACATGCTCCTCTCACCATACTCAGCCAAGTTGCCCGCCAGTGAGTCCATCCAGGGAGACTGCCGGGTTGGATTCAAAAATCTACTAATGATTTTTAGCCTAAGTGCGTCTCTTTTGGCACTTATGTCAATTAATCCTAAACCCCCCTCCCTTTTGTTAGCGATTAGTGTTCTGTGAGCTATCGAATTTCCCTTGCTCCTCCACAGAAAGGAGATGGTGCTGTTCAGTGAATTTAGAGCCCAATTAGGCAGCTCAGTTTCCCAAAACATGGTTAATTTTGGACAGTATTAAAGCATTAGAGACCACTACCTTTCCTCTTAGGTTGAGCCCCCTCGCTTTCCACAAATTCAGTTTGCTTTTAACCTTGAGTATCAGTTCATGCCAAGTTCTATCTCTTGCTTTTTCATGGTTTTTCCCTACATACACACCAAGAACTTGTTTCTCCCCTTTAATTTCTTTATAGCCCCATTTGTTAAAGACAGAGCTCTGTACTCCGCAGAGCATGATTTCAGATTTCGCTTTATTCATTTTTGCTCCTGCTGCCATTTCATATTTGTTTATGCAATCCAGGACACAGTCGACGCTGTTGCTGTCTGCTGCAATGATATTTAGATCGTCTGCGTATTGCGCCATTTTAATCTCCTGTCCTTTGGGAGTTTTGATTCCTCTAACCCCTGTGTTATTCTGTATGAGGACGGCAAGTGGTTCCGCAACGATGCTATACAGCAGTGAGGACAACGGACAACCCTGCCTTACTGACCTCTCCAGCCTAAATTCTTCAGTTATTGAACAATTGCATTTAACCCTGCTTGTGCTGTTCCTATACATTAATTTTATCCATCCTATGATTCCTTCACCAAAACCAAAAGTGCTAAGAGTGTCCCACAAAAACCCGTGATCCACCCTGTCAAACGCCTTTTCCATATATATACCCACTAAAATGCCACCTTGTGAATTCATTAGCTCTGTCATGTCCCTCACTGTTCCTATAGTGTCTGCTATGTCCTTGCCCGGTATACTGTATGCTTGTGAGTTGTTTATTATTGTCCCCACCACCTCCTTGATTCTGTTAGTGACAATTTTCAAGAGTATCTTATAGTTGGCATTTAATAGACTGATCGGCCTGTAGTTGTGTATCTGATCTCTTCCTCCTCTGTTGTTATAAATTAACGTGATAATTCCCTGTGAGAATGAGTCAGGGGTGTCCTGATTTGTGCAGAAGCGGCGCCACCAGGTGCTTGAAATGGGAAAAGAACTCTGCTGGAAGCCCATCCCTTCTGGGACTTTCCCCCTGCTAAGCTCCTCAATGGCCCGCTCCACCTCACCCAATTTAATTTTCTCCTCGCAAATCCGTCTGTCTGCCAGAGTTAGTTTTTTGTCAATGCCTCCCAGCAACAGCGCCGACTGTGTCCTGTTATATTCATGTTTTTGAAACAGTTTCTGGTAATAGTTTTTTGACTATGTCAAGGATGCCTTCGTGTTTAATAATTTTCTCACCTTTGTCATTAGTGAGAAATTCTATTGCAGTGTTATTTTGTTTTTTCTTTTCCAGTCCTAGAAAGAAGGCTGTGCATCTTTCACCTTCAATAATAGTTTGCACTTTACTTCTGACCGCGGCAACTTGGCATCTTTTAGCCTCTATTTCTCTTAATCTAGCTATGTAGATTTGATATTTTTCGGTGCGCCAGTCCGGGTTCTCCTCTATCATTTTAATCTCAAAAGCTAAGAGCTAGACTAGACATTTACATTCCTCCACTCTAACAGACAGCCTGTATAATGGGAAAACCAGAAACGGGCTGCTGGCGTCTTCAAGCCTCTGTCTCCACTGAAGAAGCTGCAGCACCCTCGGGTGTCTGTAGAGAGAAGTCAAAAAGCTTACAGCACCTGGTATTCCCAGGCGGTCTCCCATCCAAGTACTAACCAGGCCTGACCCTGCTTAGCTTCCGAGATCGGGTGTGTTTTTTTGGTTTTTTTTTGTCTTTTATTATCAAAAAAAGTGCAGTTTATCCATACATTACACACTATTTACATTGATATTAACAACAAGGCAAGCTTTGCACAGCAATCGTTTTAAAAGCAATTTAGAAATTAAATACTAGATCATCCTCTCCTGTGATGATCATCAGGTGTGCATTGTCCTCAAAAGTCCTTTTGAAGTGTGCTGGTTTGACTGTGTATATGGTCCTTATGTAATTTTTCAGTGAATTAGTGAAGAATGTCCATCTGTCAATGTCTTTGTTTTCATATAGTTTATAGTTTCTTGCAGTGTAGATGGTGTGTCTTGCTGTTGCCAGCAGAATATTAATTAATTTATTGTTTTTGCCTCTAACCTTTTCTGTTAGTCCGAAGAGTAGCATCCACGTCCCGTCATTACCGTCTGGGATTCTGAGGCCGCAGCAGTCGATTAGAAGATATTTCACCTGCTCTCTGAAACGGATGCAGGCGGGACATTGGAGAAAGAGGTTTTCTATATCTTCCTCTTTCTCTTTGCATACAGTGCAGTCTCTCCCATAAACATTTTTTGTCGATTTGGTGCAGGATGACGCCTGTAAAAATCCTCATGTGTCTTATTTTAAAGTCAGTATTGACACATTTTGGATTACTCAATGTCGGATTGATGTTGTGCCAGATTGATGGTATGTTTTTGTTGGGGAATGCTTATTGCCAGTGTAACTCTGAGGTGGGTCTCTTTGTAATTTGCCTTAAAAAAATATTGTACCAGAATTTTGTTGTTGTTTCTTGGATGCTTTTGGTGTTTGGGCCGGTTGACAGGTGGAAAGTCAGAGCGTCATCCTGCACCTTGTCCACAGTTTTTAGGAAAGCCTGTCTCCATTCTGGAGGCAGGCCTGCCTCAATCTTCTCACAAGTGTTAATGATTTGTTTTTTCTTAAAACCTGTAATTTTCCTCCTCAGTGTGGTCAGTAATGTGTCTTTGTCTATCTGTCCTTGTTTGTTAAAAATGTCTTTCAATCTATGTATTCCTGCTTGTGTCAGGGAGCTGCAGGATAGGGAGCTGCCCATGTGTTTGACCTCTGGGTTGTGGAGAATGGGGAGCTGCAGGAGCTGGGCTCTGTTGTCTGCTTTCACCTTGAGGAGTGGTCGCGCCAACCTCCAGGCTTCAAAAACCTCTTTATCAAACGGACAAAGATGGTCGTATTGTTTTTTTCGGGTGAATTTGGCAGAGGTTATGTTCCCCGCAGTGACCAATTAATAACGCTGATTTGTGAAAATAATCTTTCCATGGGTGTTTATTAGAGATTTGCAGATATTTCTGAATGATTTTGACTCTTAATGCTTGTTTTTTGGTCATAATGTCGATTAGTTTTAGCCCTCAGTTCCTGTGGTCACTTATTATTGTTTTGTGTGCTATTAAATTCCTTTTACTTCCCCAGAGAAAAGCTGAGATGCTGCTGTTAATATCAGTGAGAGTTTGGCTGGGCATGTCATAAACTGAAAGTGTGTGAGTGATCTTAGAGAGCACAAGGGAGTTGACGACCACCACCTTGCCTCTCAGCGTCAGCCCCCTCATTCTCCATAAATTCAGCGTGTTTTTAATTTTGTCAAGCAGCTCCCTCCAAGTTTTGTCTCTCGCAGCTCCCTGATCTTTTCCCAGGTGCACTAGGACCTTGACACTCTCTCCTGCCTCCCTAAAGTGCCACCTGCCAGGTAGCCTCACCATCTCGCCACAATACATTATTTCTGTTTTATTGATGTTTATTTTTGCTCCTGATGCTTTGCTGTATTCTGCAATGTGTGTCAGTACCCTGTCTATGCTGTTTTCATCTTTTATTGTGATGTTTGTGTCATCCGCATACTGTAATATTTTGGATTCTGCTCCTGCAGGAGATTTTATGCCTTTTATTTGCCTGTCCTGGTTGATTAACAGGGCGAGAGGTTCGGCCACCAGGCTGTACAGTAGGGAGGAGAGGGGACAGCCTTGCCTTACTGATCTTTGGATTTGAATTTTGTCTGTTATAAAACCATTACATTTAACACAACTGTATGCATTGTTGTACAGTAGTTTTATCCAATTGATGAAGTTATTGCCGAATCCCAATTTGCTCAAAACTGCCCATAGAAATTGATGTTCAACTCTGTCGAATGCTTTTTCTAAATCCACTCCTAAATAAATTCCTCCCTGTTTTGTCATGTGATTTATTGTTTCTTTGACTGATAAGATTGTGTCTGTGATGTCTCACCCAGGGATGCTGTAAGCTTGAGACCAGTTGATTATTGATGCTATTACTGATTTTAACCTGTTTGCTAGTACTTTGGCTAGTATTTTGTAGTCTGTATTCAGTAAACTAATTGGTCTGTAATTTTCTAGCAGGGATCTGTCCCCTCTGTTTTTATATATTATGGTTATCAGGCCGAGTGTCAAGGTCTCAGGAGTGCGATTTCTGCTTTGCATGTCATTATAGATCCTGAGTAAGATAGGAGCCAAACTGTCTTTGAAGGCTTCATAGAATTCCCCAGATAATCCATCTGTACCTGGACTTTTGTTCTTATTTAAGTTATTTATTGCTGCTTCAATTTCTTTTTCTGTTAGCTGTGAATCACACCAATCTTTATCTTCTCCAGATATCTTGTTTTGTATGCTGCTTGTTGTTACTTCCATATTTTCTTCTGTAATTCCCTCCCTGGTGAAAAGTTTTTTGTAATAACTCTGCACTGTTCCTAATATTTCTGATGGTTCAGTTACTGTTTCATTTTTTTCATTCATTAATTCTTTAATAGCAACTTTACATTGTTTCTTTTTCTCTAAACCTAAAAAATATGCAGTGCATTTTTCTCCTTCCATAATATTTTTGGCTCTGCTCCTGATCATTGCTCCTCTGCATCGTTTTATTTCAATCTCATCTGATTTGTTTTTTAAGATAACGTACCGACTTATATCATAGTCTGGGTTTTCTTCCACCTTTTCTAGTTCTTTGCTTATCTGTTTTTTAATATCTAATTCTTCTCTTTTTTCCAACCATCTTTTTTGTTTACTATAATTAATACATGCTTTTTTGATCCTCAGTTTGGCTTCCTCCCACCATTCTATTATATCTTCTGCAAAAGGTACTTCCTCTGTCATTGCCTTCAGTAATTTTCTAATTTTATTTCTGAATTTATCCTCTTCTAGGAGGCTGCAGTTGAAGCACCAGAGTCCTCCATTTCTAGATTCTCCTGGCACTCCCACCCTCACCTCTAGGAATGAATGATCACTCCAACTGCTGGAAGAATATTCAGCATGTTTAATCTGGGAGGCCAAAGCAGATGAGACTAGACATAGGTCTATTCTGGTCTGTTTCAATTTCCCCTGCACAATTTGCTGTCTTGAATAACACCTTTTATTTGGATTCAATATCCGCCATATATCTACTAAGTTGTTATCAGTTATTACATTATAAATAATTTGTCTGCTGGCATCCTCTTTATAGACATTTTGAGTAGATAAATCCCTTTTGCTTAGTACCACATTGAGGTCTCCAATCACAAGGCATTGATTGTTGCACCATCTTGGTATTTTCTTAAAAAATATTTTTCTTTCTTTCTCCACATTAGGTGCATACACATTTATGATTCTATATTTTTCTCCATATCTTTCTAAGTCCACCACCACCATTCTCCCTGCAGTTCCCTGATGAACACACACTGTTTTTTCAAAGGCACTCTCCCTGCACAGGATCACTACTCCGCAGGCAGACGCCGTTCCATGCGCACAGTACACAGGACCTTTCCACAGCTTTTTAACCTGATTTACAAGGGTGTTGTCCCAGTTTGTCTCTTGTATACAGAAAATATCACATTTCACAGTGGTCAAAATGCAGTGCATTTTCTCTCTGCTGCGGAGCCCACGGGCATTTAGCGAGAGAATGGTTATCATGAGGAGGTGAAAAAGTAATAGTGCCATGTTCATGTTTTCTTTTTTGCTCTAGTTCTTTTGCTTGTTCTTTCCTGTTTACCCGGGTTTTGCCTCTTCCTCATTTGTTTGACTTGGAGGGTGTCCACGTCGGAGTCCGAATCGCCCGACATGGGAGCGGGCAGTAGCGAGGATTCCCCGGAGGGAGAGACATTTTCGGCAGCTTTAATCGTGAGGCCGGGTACAGCGGCCGGAGAGAGCTTAACATTGGAGGCAGGGAGATCAGCGGGCTCAGAGCCTTTTCCAGCCTCTGGCCTCGCTTCAGTTTGCCTATTTTGTCCCGACGAGGACCTGCTCAGCGCTGCTGCGCTTAGGCTGGAGCGCTGCTCCGACGCGCGCACTGCGCTCTCTCCAACCAGCCGCTCTGAGCTAGTGCCTGACGCACAGGCTTCCTCAGCCGCAGCCGCTTCACTAGCACACTCCATTTCATCTCCCCCCTCTTCGCCTCTGTTCTCATCGCTCTCGCTCTCCCCTAGGTCCGCTCCGGACCCTTCATTGACACCCTCCTCATCTTCACTGTTATGACACACACAGTTGTCGTGATTATTATGGCACAACTCACATCTCCTAATGATTTTAACACATTGTCTTGCGTAATGCCCCTGGACACCGCACTTGTGGCACATGAATTCAGGGCACTCTCTAAGGATATGCCCAGGCTGAATACACATCCGACAAACATTCACCTGCCTATCGTGTATCACTCTGAAGTGTTCTTGCCCTGTGGCTGTAAATCTCGCAGAATATGGTAGAGACTGCACTGTATCATTAAATTTAACTTTTACAAACCTTGTCCCGTCCGCAATCCTTGTTCCCGGCCACATCCTCCTCTTTATTGGAGACACAGCCGAAACTCCCCAGCCGTGTAATTTCTCCACGATGTCCTCGTCTGTGATGTAGGCTGGCAGCCCCAGAAATGACACCACCAGTTCATCGTTGGATAATTCCTTTGCGATTACGCTGGTCGTCCCGATTTTAAATCCATCCATGAGTCTGTTTTTGCCCGTCGGATTCGTCATCGTTATTTCGTATTTTTTATTCCCAGTCAGCCGGCAGGCTATTAATCCACCGCACAGGTCTCTGATGCACTTCATTAATTCCATTGTTGTTACCGCTTCCTCCCCGTTTAGTTCAATTTGCACCGTCAGATTCCTCTCATAGTTGATCTGTTTCTCCATCACGTTATTTCTTCCTTTATCCGTCTCGTTGTCTCTCTGTCCGTTTATCTGATTCATGGTCCGGAAAGCGTTATCCATTTTCATCACCGTGTTATCCGTCCGTTCGTCCGTCTCGTTCGTCATGAAAAAAAGCGTGAAAAAGTGAAAGGTGACACTTCCCCAGACAGTGAGCCCACTGCTGGGGAAGGTGAACAAAAGAAAAAGAGGAAGACTCACATATAGTGAGGGAAAGTAAAGAAAGAAAATAAAACAAACAAAAGCAGACCACGCTGCTGCTGCCGCTCTGTCTCTCTCACACACACGCTCTCTCAATTCCGCTCCTGCGCACACACACCTACACACTCCTGCTGGTTCAGAGTGGTATGGCCGTAAGCCACTCTCGCTCCCCAAAACAGGCCTTTTACAGATGCCCTTGGATTGCGTGTCACTGTTTCGTCCAGGTAGGACGAAACAATGGTAGGATACGTCCAGGAACAAAGCGAATCCTCTCAACAGGATGAAAAATGAGCCTCCGTAACAAGCTCTGCCGTCACCTGTTTTTCCATGTCTAAGGCTTTCGCTGTATGAAAAAACAGCCATCAGTGGATTGGGAAGCGCTGACACATTATTGTCTCAGCAGCGTTTTCATTGATGCATTCAATTCGACCAAAGAATTACATGTTCAAAAGAGACAATCTGTATGTGTAAAGTAGCCCAGCCATGACAATCGCAACCGGAGTGGAGGGAAATGTAGCATATTCCCCTCTGAAATGGAACGAAGTGGTAGTATAAAATGGCACGGAATGGAAGTAGGAGGTGAAGGACTAGTCATTTACATTCCTCCACCGTAACAGACAGCCTGTATAATGGGAAAACCAGAAACGGGCTGCTGGCGTCTTCAAGCCTCTGTCTCCACTGAAGAAGCTGCAGCACCCTCGGGTGTCTGTAGAGAGAAGTCAAAAAGCTTACAGCACCTGGTATTCCCAGGCGGTCTCCCATCCAAGTACTAACCAGGCCCGACCCTGCTTAGCTTCCAAGATCGGACGAGATCGGGCGTGTTATTTTTTTTTTATCTTTTATTATTAAAAATACAATTTACAAATTATGTCTCTTATTTACAACATTATAACAAAGTAATAAACACACAAACATGTATCAAACATAAGAATAAAGTGCTTAAAAACAAAAAACAAAACCAGCCTCCCTGTGTTAACTTATCGTCCACCCATATACAGTAGGAGCCATTCAAAAGTTCCCCTTCCAGCCGAAAGCCAGCTGACTCCCAGCCGACTCCCAGCCAATTGCCAGCCAACTCCCAGCCGCTGGAGTGACCCCCTCCTTCTCCAGGGCGTGACTATTTTTACTGTTAACTCCACCCATTCATTGAATTACAGGGTATTGCCAACAGATGGCGCCTCTCTCACAAAATACACAGCCCCATGTGTAGAGGCCACCTCCTCCGCTGACTTTGCCCTCCAAATAGGCTAATACATTTTATTGATCTCAAAATGTTGCGCTGCCAGAATACCATAAACAATAGCCTAATAATAATTTTTTTAAAAATGTTCGGAGATATCAGAGGGAAGCAGTCAGATTCATCATTCATTTCCGCTTCTTTTCCCATATCACAACCCAGATTGTTGCGTTTTTCCATCTCCATTATAGGCCTATTTTTTATTATTATTCCTTTTTTAATGTGGACAAAGTGATGCGTTTACAATCGGGAGTTTGTTCCATTGTCATTACCAACATACGATATAATTATAGAAATGTAGTCTACTAAATCCTACACCAGGGGTCGGCGATAAAGTTTGGCTGCGGTCCAGATATTTTCCAAGCCATTAGCCTACATGAGGGGCCACAACCCGCGGGGGGCGTCTGCTTTTGAAATTACAAAGCAGACGCACAGGGCTATAACGAGACATCCAGCCGACAACACCTCTCGAGGTAGTAGCCTATCAGGAGCCGTTTTTATTCTGGGCAATAAGCCACCAATTTGCCACCTTTTTGGTGGCTCGCTCCGCGGATTTAGACAGGAGGCGGCAAATTGGTGGTCTGTTTTGTTCCACTAATTTTGCGCCTCGGAGGGTAACGTTACACTTATTTGCGCCTCCGCTGGCATATCCTGAGGTGGGCGGAGGTGTCGATGACGTGCACTGCTGCGCACCCACAGCCGGGAGTTTTAAAACCAGTGAACAGCTGAACAGCAGTCAGTTCGTCACTTCATCCACGAAGATGAGCAACTGGAAAGCAGCTGAGATCCGGGAGATGCTAGCGTCTCCTCGGTTTTACAATGTCCACAGTATGAACTGTAAATGTAGTTGAAGCTGAAGTAATGAAGTTGCATTGCTTACTGAAGCACCTAAAAGGTTATCATGCACAATATTGCATAGATAATAAAGAATCTGCAAGCTTAGATGTAGGCATATTGTGTACAGCTGGGTACTAAAGCATCAAATTAATCAGGAACTACAGTAGATTTTTCAAAAGATTTTCTGAACACAAATATTCAAATGTAGTCACAATTTTAACTTCACTGAATACCTGCACAAGTGAAGTGCTAGAACTCCAACTCTATCATGTCTCACAATGAATACCCAGTTGAAAAATTAATGCATTTATTGTGTTGTCATGTAGCCTAAATTAGTCTAACGTCCAAAATAGAAATGCTGCGGATTGAGAGCGCTGTGGCGCGGAGAGACGCTGAAACACGCCACGGCGCACCCGGCCCCTCATTTGAGTGGCAGTGATCAGCTCCGGAACCGCAGCGCAGCCTTTCCGCGATGCCGACGCACCCAGTGGTAATTCGGGTTAACTAGGCGCCGGCCACCAGCCGTCCTGGAGTAGGCTACGGGCTGTTTTGTGATTCTCCAGGAGACACAGATGGCCAGTCTGCCCCTTCATAATAGTGGAGCATTACACAGCACAGAACTTACAGCAGCGCCATTACGCAGCAGAGGACACTAGCCACCTAAGAAGACATAGCCTGCAATGTTGCTAAATATAATCACTCGAGACTGCTACACGGCATAAACAATGGTAGTGTCTGAGCAACCAAAATTGCAACGTTAACAGCGGGTGAATCCGTGCGGTCAATATGACCGCGTATGGCCGAAATAGGCCTAAGTAAAAATGACCGATATGTTATTTGCCTTTTACATGATTTATATAAAAAACATTTTTAATTAAAATTCAGACACTTGTAGGAAAAGTCAGGTACCAGCAGGATTGTATTTTTTTATTAAACAAAGTAAAAATCCTGCAGAAGTGACCTGCACTCATGTGCTGCCTCTAAGAAGTGAAGGGTGGGGGTTGTGAATTTGTTTGAGGCGAGCTTTGTCTAGAGTATTTGTATTGTCTGTTGTGTGGGGGATGGTGCCTGTCGTCACCTAACATACAGAGACGAACCGACGTGAATTCACTCAGAAATCCGGCTCTGCGGCTCCTATGGGGCGTGACGGTACACGTCATGATGATGACGTCGGTGTGTTTTCAAGGTGTTTCCCCGGTGTCCCCCCTGTCAATCTAAACCCGCGGACAGTTTATAATCATATGTATGCTGTTATGATGTGTCGTGATTGAGATCCTGACCCACCAAACATCCTGGAAAGTGACGAAGTTACGTTTTTCGCTCTAAATTACATAATCACATAATCACCATCAATAAACTGGACGCTGTCTGACTCGCGGGGACGGAGGCTGTCTTCGGGGGAAAGTTCACGGAGTCTCGGTCGGGAGGGCTGACCGTCGCATCTGCACTGTATATCGCCGCAACAATCTGGGTTGTGATATGGGAAAATGAACTGTCTTATTGCTGCTTTGTGCCGTTTCAGGTCGTGTTGTTGAACCACTGTTTTACCCTCCAGCTGCGTGGGTCACGTCACTGAAGTGGAAATGAATGATGAATCTGACTGCTTCGCTCTGATATCTCCGAACATTTTTTTTTTTAAATTATTATTATTGTTTATGGTATTCTGGCGGCGCGGCGTTCAGGTGTGTCTTTATAGGGTCTAGTATAGACCCATTGAGAGCAGAGCATTATCACTGCTCCTCCCCATGGACAAAAGAGGCATTGCAGCTGTTTTTCACTGAGGCTGCTTATGGGCGTTTCGAGCCAGAGCCTCACTGGCTACGTCATCGCGGGGGATCAAATTACCCCCGCGGACCTGTGCGGGACCAGTCACGGACCAGCCAAGGGCCCATCACGGAAAACAGTGAACTTTTAAGTGGCTCCTACTGTATACAAACACATGTTCCCAAGTGCAATACTCGTGATACATAAAAGAAAACATTCAACCTAAAAAGACAATATTTACATAAAAAAACTCAAAAAACCCCTGTATGACTACAAAAAAAACAAAACAAACAATGAAATCAACACAAGAAAAAAAACACAAAATACAAATGAGAACCGAGAGCTTAAACAATCAACAAACAAAACAAATAATACAAAAGTAGACATTTTTTGTTGTACAAATTAGATTTACGGGGAGCACAGCAGCAATGCAATGCTGCTCTTTTTTTTTTTTTTTTTACTCCCCGTTTTTTTTTTTTTTTTTTTAAACTTTCTTTTTATTGGTATTTTCAGATGAAGAACACCACAAAACATAAACACACAAATATACATATAGAACTGGTACATCAGACAGGGCCGTCTACAGCAAAATACAACAGCAAGTTTTGTTCTAAACAAAGGGCTAACCGAAATCAGGTAGTCGGATCGGGTGTAGGGACTTTAAGGCACCCACAATTCTCCAGTCTCTCACAGGCCACCATGACATAAATACCTCCATCTGTGTTGTACCATAAGGTCACCAGTACAAAAAATTAAGATAGAAATAAATAAAATAATAAAAACATATATAATGAAAAATAAATTAATAAAAAGTACAGGTCCTCATTCCCACACAGAATATGCAATCACCTCTCAGCTATGTAATCCCTCCATTTCTTCCAGTATTGGTCACCTTTTCCAGTATTATATCTCAGGGAAAATGTTAATCTTTCCATGTTATAAATTTCTTCAACTATTTCTATCCAGTCAGAAATCGTAGGGCACTCCTTGCACAGCCATCTCCTGGTTATTGCCTTTTTGCTACTAGCCAGTAATAGTTGTAATAGGTATCTGTCTTGTTTATTTATCTCCGTTGGTATGTTTCCTAAATATGTAACACTGAAATTGAGAACGTGTTGCAAATTGGTTATTGACTTAATTGCTGCTATAACGTCTTCCCAGTAAGATGAGATTTTGGGACATTCCCAAAATATGTGAAAATGGCCAGCCGACATATTACCACACAGTCTCCAACATTGTCCTTGAGTTGGGTTATTGGTCTGAAAACTTTTAATTCTAGGAGTTATAAAAAATCTCAGGGTGTTTTTCCAAGTAAATTCCCTCCACAGATCTGAGCTTGAGGTAGTGGACAATGTCCTACAAATATTTAGCCAGTCATTTTCAGTTAGCTGTATGTTAGCCTCTTTTTCCCACCTTGATTTAATATACATTGTGGAGAAGCCTCTGTCCTCCTGTAAAGCTGAATATATCCTGGAGATCAATTTTCTGCTTGAGTTTCCTTTATAGGCTTTGATAAATATTTCTATCAGGTTCATTCCTTCTTCTCCAGTTGTTTTGATGTTTTCATTAAAATAATTTCTCAATTGAAAATACCTGAAGAGATCCTGTTTCTCCAAATTGTGTCTTTTTCTAAGATCGTCAAAAGAAACCAAGAGGGTACTAGTAGAAACCATACAGTAAGAGGTAATACCCATGTTCGTCCAGTGTGTAAACCTGCTGTCCAGTTTGGCCGGCGTGAAATCCGTATCGAATGCTACCCAACGTAGTAGTCGTGCATTTCTTTCAAACTTAGAGTCTTTGAGGATTTTGTACCATATGTTCAGAGGGTTTATGATCAAATTAGTTAGTTTATCTGTCGATAAGTACTTTTTCAGAAGAATTTTGTCTCCCAGCACAGATGGGAGAGGTTCACTTACAAAATTTTGTTCTAACTCTTTCCATTTTGCATCACATTCCGGATCACACCAACCAACCAAGAAACGTAGCTGTGCAGCTCTGTAATAATCCTCCAAACAGGGAACAGCTCTACCACCTTTGTCTTTTGGCAACTGTAACGTCTGGAATCTAATTCGTGGTCTTTGTTTTGCCCAAATGAAAGTGGATATCATCCTATTCCATTCATTAAATTGCTTTTGTGGTATCTCAATTGGCAGCGACTGGAAGAGGTACAGCAGACGGGGTAATATGTTCATCTTAATAATGTCTATCCGGTTGTACATATTTGTCGGTAATAAGGACCAGCGACTTAAGTCTGTCTTGATGTCAGCTGTTATAGAGGTATAGTTGTGGTCGTAAATGGTAGTTAAGTCCTTAGGTATTTGTACTCCGAGGTATTTCATAATACCATTTGTCAGTTTAAATTTACATGTTTTATAAGTGTTTCTGTGAGGGCACAGATTAAAGGTTAAAGTTTGGGTTTTATCTAAATTTAGTTTATAGCCGGAGTATGAGCCAAATTCTTCAAGTAGATGTAGTAGTTTGGGGAGACTGACTGTGGGGTTGCTAAGGGTCATAAGGATATCATCCGCATATAAACAAATTTTATATTGTGTGTTTCTAATCATTACACCAGTTATGTCACTATCCTCCCTTATCGCCTGAGCCAATGGCTCAATAAAAAGAGCGAAGAGTGTAGGGCTACGGGGGCACCCCTGACGGCAACCCCTCTCAAGAGGTATTGTATTAGACAAGGACCCGTTAATTTTTATTCTGGCTGTGGGGGAGCAGTATAAGGAGTTCAGACATCCAATCACCCGATCATTGAACCCGAAACGTTTGAGAACCAGGTATAAATACTCCCATCGAACGGAGTCAAAAGCCTTTTCGGCATCAAGGCTAATGGCAATAGACTCCCTCTCACTACTTCTCATCCGATTAATGAGGTGGAGAGCTCTTCGCATGTTGTCTTGGGTTTGCCTGTGCTTCACAAAACCCGTCTGATCTGAGTCTATCAAATCTGGGATAATATCCTCCATCCTTTTTGCTAGTATTGATGCAAATAATCTATAATCTATGTTTAGCACTGATATGGGTCTATACGAGCTGCATTGTGTCTTGTCTTTACCTGGTTTGGGGATCACTGAAATTATAGCTTGTCTCCAGGAAAGCGGTGTTTCCCCGCCCCTAAGCACATAATTAAAGCATTGTTTAAGTACTGGTACAAGAATCTTTCGAAAGGTTTTATACCATGCTGCTGGATAGCCATCAGCTCCCGGCATTTTACCTGTTTTCAGTCTCGATATGGCTTTATTAATTTCTTCATCCATAATGTCTTGGGTCATTATTTTATTCTGTTCCGTTCCCACCGATGGTAAATCTAAAGATGATAAAAAATCTGATACAACTTCTGCTTCAACAGCCTGGGGTTGTGAATATAAGTTCTTATAGTACGTTTCAAATGTATGTTGGATATCCTCCTGTTCTTGACACGTTTTGTCAGCCTGTGGGTCTTTAATTTTGTGAATAAATCTCTCTGCCGTTTGTTTACGTATCCTCCACGCAAGCAGTTTTTTAGATTTAGGGCCATTTTCATAAAATGTTTTTTTTTATATAAATTTGACTCTTTTTTCCATTTGACTTTCGTATATGTTATTCAAAGTTTGTTTTGTATCTCTGATTTGGGTTAGGACATCAATATCGTTATGTTTCATATGTCTGGTTTCCAGGGATTTTAGTTTTGCAGTCAGATCATTAATTTGTTTCTCTTTTTCTTTCTTCTTACGTGCTGACCACATTAATAGTTTGCCTCTGATAACAGATTTGGCCGCATCCCATAGTGTACTAGGAGATACCATCTCATTATCATTAAACAACATATACTCTTCAAATTCTTTCTCTATGAATTTACGGGACTGGGAGTCATTTAAGAGGCTGGTATTTAGTCTCCACAGAGTCTCTTTAGGTCTGTTATCTAAATGCAATGTCAAATATACCCCTGCATGGTCAGAAATATCTCTTACCCCTATGTCACATTTTGTAATCCTATGCATGTCAGTTTTAAACATAAAAAAATAATCAATTCTTGAATACATACAATGTGAGTGGGAAAAGAAAGTAAAACATCTATCGGTCGGGTGTAATTCTCGCCGTACATCCAGCATGTTTATTTCTTTAAGCATTTTTTTGGTGTATAATGCTTCAGGTTTTATATTTTTTGTTCTGCTTGTAGAGTCCAGGGTGGGGTTCAAATTAATATTCCAGTCACCGGCACATATCAACACACCTGATGCTTCTGTAATTATGATATTAAACACCTTTTTAATTAGTCCATTATTAGTTCCCGGTGGTCTATAAAAATTAACTAATGTTACTTCCTTATTGTCAATGAAACCTTTAACCAATAAGTAACGCCCTTCTTTATCTATAATTTGTGAAGAAAACTGGAAATTTACTTTATTCGAAATTAATACTGCTACACCCCTTGCATTTCCTTTCTCAAATGAGGAGTAGTATGAATTTCTAAACCCCATTTTACACAGCTTCCCATGTTCAGTATTTGTAAGGTGAGTCTCTTGCCAGAAGATTATATCTTGTTTCTCCCTTTTCATTTTAGCAATGGCCTTACTTCTCTTGATGGGATTATTTAGCCCATTAACATTAAGAGTGATCACTCTGTAGTCTTGCTGATGCATTTCAATTGGTTGTAACCCTAACCCCATAATAGAACACACCACATGAACCTAACATATATAGTGAACATACGTGACATCCATCCTTGAAGTATAGTTTCAACTTCTAATTTGGGAGGGGAGTTCCTTAACCTAGAAGGTGCCCCTCCCCGTGCCACCCAATTTCTCTGACGGGTTAACATCAGAGTAGTGCACATAAAAAATTAAACATTGGCTCCCAGACATACAGTCAGTTTAGCCAGAGAAGGTTTAAAGTGAGAAAATAAACCTAATTATGCCGTGCAGTCTTACCAGTCTCTATAGGTTACTCAGTCATTCATAATACCATAAGCACTCATGAAGCCCCCTCATTGCGACGAAACCCCTTCAGTTTTTCCTGAATTTGTTTGCGGTGTGCCTCGTGCTGCCGACGTGTTTTTGGGCCAGCTGTTTCCCACGGAGGTTGTCTTGATCCTGTCGGAGTTGCGCTGTGCGCGGAGGAGTCTGCTCCGTATCCGTCCGGGATAAGTCCTTTCTTCCTCAGTTCATCAGTCGTCTCCTCCACACTGTTATAGACAACTGGCCCTGTGTCGAAAAACACTCTGAATTTCGCTGGGTAAAGCATCTGGAAACGGATGCTCTTTTCCTTAAGGGCTTTTCTGATGAATCTGTATGCCTTTCTTTTCTGGTGTATTTCTGTGGGGTAGTCCTGCTCAAAAAACACTCGTCTTCCGTTGTAGTGGATCTCCTTCTTCATCCAAGCGGAGCGGAGCACCTGCTCTTTAGTTGTATACTCCAAAAATTAGACAAGCACGGACCTAGGGTTGGCACCGGGCGGCGGTACGGATCCCAATGACCGGTGGCAGCGTTGAATGCCGAGGGGGGTCCCGGTGAGAGACAGTTCACGTTTGAAAAACTCCTCCAGAAAACTTTTCATGTTGTCCCCCTCGGCCCCCTCCTCAACACCGTGGATACGGATGTTATTCCTCCGGGAACGTGCTTCCAGGTCCTGTTAACCGGTCTTGAATGGACTTTTGGAGTTCAAGTGTGTACGTTAACATCTCCGCGTGCTCGGTGTTACTTTCCTCCACGTTGGCCACTCTCCGCTCCGTCGCCTCAACTCTCTCTGTTATTTCTTTTAGCTCGGATGAAATACCGTTTAGTTTCGTACGTATTTCGTCTCTGAAATCCACCAGCTCAGTCCTGAGCGTCCCTATTGCCTCGTTCAAATCTTTTTTCACATCCACGAGGACCGCCTGTATCTCGGCAACTATCTTGGTTTGAACAGCCTCCATAGCCTCTTGCTCAGCTAGTATGCTAGCGTTAGCTGTTTCTTCAGTTTCCGTCGGCGAATTCTCGTCTTTTCTTGTGCTTGGTTGTAAATTCTGTCTGGCCAGTTTTTTCTTTCTCCCTGTCATGCTACATTGAAACCTTTTCTGTGTGATTATCCAGTATTTCTTAGGGGGAAATAAGGTTGTCTGGGAGCCGCCGTTTTTTGCTGCCGCTTGCTCCTACGCCATACCGGAAGTCCCACTCCCCGTTTTTAAAGTCCTTTTTTTTCCTTCTATCAGAAGAAGAAGTCCAGGGAGCGTTCAGCTCCCTCTTCTTTGGTTTTGAATAATGTCTGAGTACTCTCTAGAGCACATTTAGTCCATGTCTTTTTTTGTCCATGCAGTAACCTCAGATGGGCTTTGAGGCTACTGGTGAATAGCCTTCGACTGTTCATCATTCTTCCGTCATACAGTGCGCAGTTTCTCACAGTCCAAACTGCAAGCCTGGCGAATGCCAGGATCAAGTTTATCAGAGATTCGTTGTAGGCTTTGCAGTTCTTGTGTGTCCTGAATAGTTTGAGCCAGTGCCACTGCTCCTCAGTGTGTACTGAGAAGCTGCATTGTTTTTCCAAGAGCAGTCTGACAGAGTTCCAGAGGTCAGTGTGGGCACCGCAGTGAAGAAAAAGGTGTGATATATCTTCATCCTGCAAGCCACACACTGAACAGGTTCTACTGTAGAGATGTTTAGCAATTTGGTGCAGAACGACACCCGTGAAGATCCTCCTGTGCCTGAGTTTATAGTCCAGCTGGAATGAATGTGATGTGTTCCCGGGGATGTCTATGTTATTGAAGATTTTGTCAATCGGATGAGTGGGGAATTTAAAATCCCAGTGCTTTAGTGCAGCTGGAGGTTTTGAGATTTTTGCAACCAAGATTTTATACCACTCACGTGTCTTGACTGTGGTGATGTTTGCTGGTGGGTTACTCAGGCATAGGAGGAAACTCGGAGCGTCGTTCTGCACCTCGCCACTTCTGTTGCAGAGCAGGGTCAGCCATTTAGGATCAAAACACAGTGTTATTCTGCGTCCCAGCTCCTGGATGTTGCTCTTTTTAACAGCGATTGATCTGTTTCTTAAAGCACATACAGTTTTTAAGCAGTCAAAATTCCCCTGTCTGTCCACAACCTGCCCCACTGTAGTGAGACCTGCCCTGGAAAGACCTTTGCACACCAAAACCCTCCCCTCCCATGAGAAGAAGGGGCTCGAGAGAAAAGGCAGTCGTAACACATGCTCTTTTCTACTGCAAATAGGCCTTAGGTGGGGCAGAATTTTGCCCCAAGCCTCTATTGCTTCCTGGTAGAACCCAGGCAGGCCACAATAGTCCTTTCTGGGAGAGGAGATGCACAAATTGTACAAACTCCTCTCACTGTACTCGGACAAGTGGCCCGCCAGTGAGTCCATCCAGGGAGACTGCCTGGTCGGATTCAAAAATCTACTAATCATTTTTAGCCTCAGTGCTTCTTTTTTGGCACAGATGTCAATTAGTCCTAATCCCCCCTCCCTTTGATTAGCGATTAATGTCCTGTGAGCAATCGAATTTCCCTTACTCCCCCATAAAAAGGAGGAGATGGCGCTGTTTTTTTTTTTAACTTTTTATTATCAAAAATACATGTAACAATTTTGAACATCTTATATACAACATGAAACTGAACAAATGAAACACACACAACCAAATTCATAACGTGGTAATAACAAATGCAAAAATAAACCATGCCCCCTGTGTAGACTTTGCAGTGTGTACATTGAATACACACAAACAAAACAAAATCAAAGTGCAAAACCCCTGTGCAAAACGAAAATGCAACAAATACTCAAAAGGATAAGCAATCAAACAAACGGAACACACACTCTGTGATTTTAAAGTCGCCGAGTGTTAAAAAACTCACGAAATACAAAACAAAAATAAACCAACCCAAGGACATGTACACACACAAAATAAGTGCAAATCAATCAACAGGTTACAGAGATCGCTGGGGGAGCAGGTGCGGCAGCGCAGTGCCGCCCTTTTTTTTTTTTTCCCTGCTCCCCTTTCTTCCGTCAAGTCCATTTTTGTGTTTAGATCTCAGAAGGCAAAGCTCAGGGCTCGCTCTGCGCCCTGTGTTCTCTCCGTAAAGAGAGTGTGATGGGGCCCCAGGTCGCATTTGGCCCAGGCCGTCCTCTGAGTGTGGAGCAGCCTCAAG
>JBBNBP010000026.1:0-49231 GCA_039737535.1 Lagodon rhomboides | reverse complement strand
GGAAAGAAGCTGCTGTTAATGTTTTCTAGCTTTGGTATTCTGCACATTATGTTTAATATCTGAACATGTTCTGTCTCATTTAGTCATGAGCTCGTTTTTTTTTCTCCCCTTTTCCCTTTTAAGATAATTTAAAAACGTCCCAATCGTCAGAACAGATGTCGGCTATGAACATTTCTGCAAACCAGGGACATGACAAGTTTATTTATGACATTTCTTTAGGGTACAACTTTACAATTAATATACATTTTATGCAATTATGATACTTTCCTTATGGTCCGGTTAGGTTTAGGCAAGAAACTCACATTGTTATCTTTGAAAAAAAGATAATTTTTGGTTCCGAGACCACAAACATGGCTAGAAAATGTTCTCACCCCCTTTAAAAAATATCCAGTGGTTTCACACTTGTAATTATTAAAACAGTGTCTTGAGTAGTGACAGTGATCTCTCGATTAGTAGCCGTCACACCGGCACTAACCTGCTCCTCTCAACGCTAAAGTCAGCTCCTATACGTGTGATGTGAACGTGATACGATATGTTGATACGATGTAGAAAAGTACAATGCCAACATTTTAGTCTTGCTTTAAAAACAGCTGTTGACAAAATATTTGCGTCTCCAGTTCCATGTAGTCGCTCTTCTGGAGCTTACTATCATATTACAGTAAAATGGAGTTTTAAATGTATATGTATAAATCATCTTTGTGTAATTTAAATCTAAAATATGTCACATTTCTGCATTAAAGTGAGACCTTGTTGATTTGTGTTCTTACACTGTCCCAAATGTGTCCAACAATGTTCAAGCCGACAGAAATCCACAATTTTGTTCGAGTTGATGATGTATTTAATCTGGTCGTCTGTCGCTGTGACTTCCAGGAGAGAGAGACAGAGAGCCACACACAATACAATCACACACATTTCAAGCGCTCGAGGATCCAATCGTCACTATCTGAGAGCCAGAAAGACAAAAAAACAGACGTAACGGTAAAAGGTTTCATTTCGACATTCAAGGTGTGCTGATTGATTTTAATATGTCACTAATCTTTGTGAATTTTAGTTTATAGCGAGCTGAAAAGGCAGGAAAACATCCTTTAATAAAGAGATATAAGTTCATGATGTCGTTAAAAATAACGCAGTAGATCCACAACGTGTGATGGCTTACCGGACCTTCATCGTGACGGTCCTGGTTGTGTTTAGGAAAAGACTGTCTGGGTTACAATAACTGTTTCTTATGTAGCTTAACTTTCATATGTGCATAAGTCACGTACGTAAAGTAAGTTCCGTTAAGAATGTGTCGTGTACGTCAACAGTCGACCTATATAGCGTTGTTTTTGGTGGTTTAAAGATTATTTAAGCTTTAAAAAATTGAGTTTCACAGCCTTTGACCTTTGAAACTGACAGAATCTCACCTCAAGCTACATTTGGTAGATTTCCCTAAATTAAAAAGTCTTATAATAAACAAGAAATCTTTTTTGGGGGGTTTTAAAATGACACTTTTGAACTAAATTCAAACAGGATCCCTTTGAAAGTTTTGGAATAACAAAGGCTACGTCTGAAGAACATATCTTGTTAAGTCACTCCTGAAATGGCGGCGCGTTTGATGCTGCGGGTTCGTTTCTTGGAAGACTCTTTGGATCCTCGGTTGAGTCTCAATTACAGCACATTAAACTTTGAAAGGCCTCCAAGGACCCGGAGAACAGGCGCTTTTTGGACGGACTTCTAGAGTCTCTACGAACAAAAAAAAAATCCAGCGCTTTGAGCTACGAACCTGTATTCTAATCACTCTTCCCTCAAGGCTTTTTGTTTGTGAGGTAGAGACAGTGACTGCACACAGCTCCCAGCTAAGAATAGCTGCCGGAGAGGGGAGAAGGCAGCAAAGTGAGGAAAGTGAGGCAACACGAAAGGCAGCGAGGAGGGGGGAGAGGAAGTGGGCGACGGAGGAGGAAAAAAAAAAATAGCTCAGGAGGGGAGTGCGACTGAGACAATGGCTCTGTCAAGGAGTCAAACGGAGTAAACATCATCGGCGCGATCCGGCGGTGACTCGGTTTGGCTCGGGACTAAACACGACACCGAGACGATCAATCTGAATCAATCAGGCGTGCGAGCGGGTGGCGTGAGCGTGTGTGTGTGGACAGGCGTGGGTGGCGTGGCGGCGGTGACGGGGTGTACCCTGTCCCGAGGTCACTGCCCTCGTCAGGGAGAATGGAAATAGATGTGTATATCTGTGTGTGTGTGTGTGAATGAGTCTATTGAAGGAAACATGCTGCAGAGTTAATAAGAGAGCATTGTGTGTGTGTGTGTGTGTGTGTGTGTGTGTGTGTGCAGTGTATCGAACAGACACTGATACGGAGGAAGCTCACACAGGAAGTTCTCTCTCTCTACATTGTTACAGATGTCGGTTCATTCTCGGTGTCGTGTGTCTGCATCCAGTCAGTCCAGCGTCCGTATGAATTACGTCCGTAGCGGATCATCGGGCGCCTCACGATTTATGTGCCATGCCAACGTCCAGTGCCAACGCAGGAAGTCGTGTGTCCTTTATGTCGAGATGGTCTGGAGGTCACGGCGGTGGCGTGTTGTGCGTCTGACTCATGCCAGAGACCTGAGTATGCATCTTTTTTTCTGTTTTAGCGGCCTAAATGTGCCGCAGCAATTATGTAGTAAGATTCTGTGCCACACAACTGATGTACACGTGTGTAAGATATCAGGTTTCTATGACAATTTGTCAGACGTAACGTAACATTTGTTCTAATTACAAGCAAAACCTCTTGAAGTTCACATGCATTCTCCAGTTTTTTGCAAAAGTTTGAACAGGCGCTGCACACAACTCAGAACAGTAACAGCACGGCAAGCTAACGTGACGTAAACAGGAGACCTTTGTCGAAATGAGATGCTGACAGGAAGTTGATACCTTTGCTAACAAACATCAAGCAAGTGCAGAAAAAACACGAGACGTATGACTTAGTAAGCCTGCTAATATTACTCACTTGGGTCCACCAACGTCTTCTTCAGTCTTTCCACCTGTCTCCTGATGTCCGAAGAGGCTGCTGAGCCTGGTTCTGTTGCCCGCTGCAGCCCAGAACCTCCATCTCCCAGCTGGGATCATTGGACAAATGACACAACTGGACAAGAGTCCAATTTTGCTTGCAGGTGATTTGCCAGTCCGTCTCATTAACCTCTGTGGAGAGCTGATCCAGAGTCAGCTGACCTTCACTGTCATGGGAACAAAATCAAACATGTGGTTAAAGTGATAACAGTGGTAACAGTTTGGTTAGGTTTAGGATTGAAATAAGTACATTGAGTTATGTTATACTTACACAACGTAAGTTAAATAAGTTAACTATACGTTCAAACAATTCAATGTTGACTTTTGGTTTCATACGGGACACGAAAGCCGTTCTCCTGGGTTAAAGTCCTGTGTTTGTTTGACCCATCGATCAACCCGGGTTATCTGTGTACAGATTAAGGAGTAAGTGCTGGTATTAGGGATGTAGCGACACATGTTTTCGTCCTGAGCCATCACGGTATGGACGTCATGGTCCGTTGAATGCAGTCATACGAAGAATAAAAGTCTGACTGTCCACACTGGGCGGAGTTTTAACGGTTTTAATACAACGCTTCAATCCAATACGTGGCGGTAAGACACCTAAAAGGACACATGTGGATACTTTCCACCCTTTCAGTCACCTCAAAACCAGGTGATCCTTTGAGGAGAGCTGTGGACATTTCCTGCCGCTTTTGTGGCAACCAAACCTGACTATTTTTCACGGTAAGTCGGAACCATCTCCATCCGTGATCATGGTGACCAGAACGGGTATTTTAACGCTAAACCGGGATGTTTCTCTAACTCCAACCGAGTGGTTTCTGTGCCTAAACCTAAGCAGAGCGTAGTGATTTGCATTTCTTCACTGTTTACTGCTTAAGGCACTACAGGTTGTATTAACTACCTCAGGTGGAAACTAGGTGGATCTTTCAACAGATTCAACAACTTAGCCTCTAAGAACAACGGCTGTGCACAAAGGGCCTCATGTGACTCCAACGACTGTCGTTACAACACAATAGAGCACTAACGAAGTCGAAACCAACTTTCCACCATCCCCAACGACCGTACTAACGACTGTCGTTGGCAATAATGGAGCACATACGACCCATAGGCCTCAGTGGCCTTGTGACTGCCTCCTGAGAGGTTAAATAGCTGGACCTCCACCCCGGCTAGTTGGACGAGTCTCAGCCTAGTCAAGCGAGCAGGAACTGATGAAGCCTCTTGGATGAGAGGTGAAACGTCTTCAAGACAAAAACCAAATCCAGTTGCGTTCGATTCAATTTCCTTGAGATAACTATGACCTGGATGAATGAGAATATTCACAGGCTAGGTGGATCTTCTGCATCTGGGATTTTTTGTTGCGTTTTTCCTGTCGTACTGAACCGTCTGTCTGTCTCTCTTCTGTCTGTAGCCTTGTTTCCAGCAGCGACTGAGCCTCCCCGCTGCTGCATCGGACACCTAAAATAGAGAGCTGGTAAAAATAACAATGTCTCTTCACATGCTCTAATGCCCGTTGATCAATAGTAATTACCTACCTGTGGACCCGGCTGGCGGAGCTGCTTAGGCCCCTGGAGGTTTCCCTATAGACGGCTCACCACCCAGTCGCAGGTAACTCCATAGGACAGACCTTTTAATTGCTTTGTTCACCGCGAGTAATTGAGGGTTGGAGCGCGCTTGCCACGAGGAGTGTGACTTCACTTGGCCTCCTTTTAATTATTCCCGTAACACGAGCCTTCTGCCTTTAATTTTCACTTTGCGCGCGGCGTCGCGAGGTGCGAATACAACTGGAAGATGTAGGTTGGTAACTGTATACGGGGCGCGCCGAGAGCCAGATGCACCAACAAACTCAGCCATATGGACAGACGAGCGACGTGTTTTTCCAAGTGTTTATTCCTCCGTGTGGAGGAACACGCGTGCCAGACGTTCGGTGCATCTTCTTAGCACAGCAACTGTCCGCGGCTGCGCTGATTTGATCTCGTCGCTCGCCAGGCCCTCCCGAAAAAACCAGATACATAGAGCTGTATCAATATAGATTAATTAGCATACTGATTAATCAACTGGTTAATTAGACAAATTTCCTATAGGCTGATTACGCCTCCCGGACCTCGTGGTGTGAAGACATATAGAGTGCATGAGTAATGTAATTATTCTGGCTGCCAGACGAGGCAAGGTGAGATTATTATTTTTTTTTTGTGTGTGACACAAAGACAGTTCAGACGTAAAGATGCATCCAAACAACATTTAATACATATATATATATATACAACACAAATATATGAGGTGGACACAGATGTACACACCAAATATCATCTTGTATCTGTGACGCTCATCCGTCTTTTGTTCAGAAACTTTATAAGATGAATGTTTTCATGTATGTTGCAAAGCTTGAATGTTGATATTATACTAGAATTTTGATCAATCACAACATTTTCCTTGTTTTTTTACATTTGATGTGAAGGTTTCTCGCTTTTTGCAGTATCTCTGTGCTGCAGCTCACAGGAGAGTTAAACATGAGCCTATTAGCTGGGATATGATGCAGTTAATGTTTCTACAAACCACAGATCCATCCGAGTTTGTACGTCTCATTGTATAAAATGTGTCCTATCAAGTTCACGTTACATTTTTATGACCTGACTTTCACATAAGGAGGTGGAGGGGAGTTACAGGTCTGTGTTTCCGGATTTGTAAGTAAGAAACTACGGGATTATTTAAATAGTCTGGGGACATTTCCTGCCGTTTTGTGGTTACCAAAATACTTATTTTAAGCCTTTTCCTGACCCAAACCAGGAGGTGTTTGTGCCTAAACCTAACCAGAGTGAAGCTCAGCATTATGTCAACAGAGAAACAGGAAATTCAACCTCAACAAACGTAACTTTTACTTATTTACGTTGGTTGCAAACATCCCACCAGACGTGTTTTAATTCATCTCTTTGTCTCCACAAAAGTTGAATTCACCTTGTTAAAACAAAATCTTAATACTACATCTGCTCACTTCTAAAGAAAGGGGAGTTACAGGTCTGTGTTTCCGGATTTGTAAGTAAGAAACTACGGGATTATTTAAACAGTCTGGGAACATTTCCAGCTGTGTTTGTGGTGACAAAAGCGGGTGATTTTTCCTGCCGTTTTTTGGTTACCAAAATACTTATTTAAAGCCTTTTCCTGACCCAAACCAGGAGGTTTTTGTGCCTAAACCTAACCAGAGTGAAGCTCAGCATTATGTCAACAGAGAAACAGGAAATTCAACCTCAACAAACGTAACTTTTACTTATTTACTTAACATTTATTCTGATGATTTGGCTGCAAACATCCCTCCAGACGTGTTTTAATTCATCTCTTCGTCTCCACAAAAGTTGAATTCACCTCGTTAAAACAAAATCTTAATATTACATCTGCTCACTTCTAAAGAGTTACAGGTCTGCGTTTCCAGATTTGTAAGTAAGAAACTACGGGATTATTTAAGCAGTCTGGGGACATTTCCAGCTGTGTTTGTGGTGATAAAAGCGGGTGATTTTTGAGACCTTGGGACATTTCCTGCCATTTTGTGGTTACCAAAATACTTACTTTGAGCCTTTTCCTGACCTGAACCAGGAGGTGTTTGTGCCTAAACCTAACCAGAGTAAAGCTCAGCATTATGACAACAGAGAAACAGGAAATTCAACCTCAACAAACGTAACTTTTACTTATTTACTTCACATTTATTCTGATGATTTGGTTGCAAACATCCCACCAGACGTGTTTTAATTCATCTCTTCGTCTCCACAAAAGTTGAATTCACCTTGTTAAAACAAAATCTTAATATTACATCTGCTCACTTCTAAAGAAAGGGGAGTTACAGGTCTGTGTTTCCGGATTTGTAAGTAAGAAACTACGGGATTATTTAAATAGAGAGTCTGGGAACATTTCCAGCTGTGTTTGTGGCGACAAGAGCGGGTGATTTTAAGGAGACCTCGGGACATTTCCTGCTGTTTTGTGGTTACCAAAATACTTATTTTAAGCCTTTTCCTGACCCAAACCAGGAGGTGTTTGTGCCTAAACCTAACCAGAGTAAAGCTCAGCATTATGTCAGCAGAGAAACAGGAAATTCAACCTCAACAAACATAACTTTTACTTATTTACTTTGGTTGCAAACATCCCACCAGACGTGTTTTAATTCATCTCTTCGTCTCCACAAAAGTTGAATTCACCTTGTTAAAACAAAATCTTAATATTACATCTGCTCACTTCTAAAGAAAGGGGAGTTACAGGTCTGTGTTTACGGATTTGTAAGTAAGAAACTACGGGATTATTTAAACAGTCTGGGAACATTTCCAGTTGTGTTTGTGGTGACAAAAGTGGGTGATTTTAAGGAGACCTCGGGACATTTTCTGCTGTTTTGTGGTTACCAGAATACTTATTTTGAGCCTTTTCCTGACCCAAACCAGGAGGTGTTTGTGCCTAAACCTAACCAGAGTAAAGCTCAGCATGATGTCAACAGAGAAACAGAAAATTCAACCTCAACAAACGTAACTTTTACTTTTTTACTTATTTACTTTCATGCATCTCTTCGTCTCCACAAAAGTGAAGTGTTTTCTGTTAAAACAAAATCTTAATATTACATCTGCTCACTTCTAAAGATTTACCGTTGGACACAAGACGTCTCCGACTTCACTGACACATCCATCATCAGTGTTTCCGCGCTCCCTTCTTTGAATATCTTTAACAAACTATCACAAACTGCCTGAAGGAAACGTGTCGCTGTTTTACATAATCATTGACTTGAGGTGGCCTGTGTGCCTCTCCTGTTTTCATATTTCCCTTGAGTTGTTGTTTTCATGTGTTCCTCCCTGGCAGAAGAGATCTTCCATCTCTGGGACCTTCCTGACAAAATAAAGGATGGAAAAAAACAAAATCTTGTGGAAGTGGAACCAAAATGTACAAAATGAACATCAAGCTGTATGAAGGAGACTTAAAACTAGAGATTGAGACCATAAACTCATTCGGAAACTGTTCACTGAGGCGATAAATCAAGTGAGAAGTCGGGTCATTTTCTCATAAGCTTACATACAACCTGACTTCTTTCTGAAACCAGTGGAGACGCCCCCAAAGACACTTCAGCCTTCGCTTCACTCTTCAGCCATGGAAGTTTTAGATCGATGCACGATGTTGTCACGAGACAGAAATCATGACGTGCAGATCCGTACAGAATTTAAATCATTTATTGGGATATCGGCTTTACTGAGGAGCGGAAATGGAAGTAGCACGAAGCTGTTTTAGCCCCCAAAAAACTGGGGAAGCTAAGACGAGGACATTTTTAAAACGTAGGTTTCAAATATAACAAATATTTGTTCATTTGTGCTCATTTCCGAAACTGTTGGTTTTGATATCAGCCTAGAAAAACCTCTGCAGACATCGTTGAACTTCGACTTGTCGTCTACGGAGGGAATCTGACATCCTGCAGTTTGTGTTTCTTCTACTGCTGAAGCTCTCAGGTGGAGATGTCTGCAGTAGGACAGTCAGCAAGGGGAAGTCTTTCTTCTGATCTCTACGTGGTCGTAGGAAATATAATGTGCCATTTGGACCAGTGAAAGGACCAACGCTACACTAAAAATGCAGCCCTCCAGGAATTATCCTGATCCATAACCTGTAAAACTGCCTCAGTATTCAACCTCTCGATCTCTCGGCCTCTGCTCGTCCTGCAGCCCTTCGCCCGCTGCAGCGAAGGCGGAGCGGGGTGCTGCCGCGAGGTGCGATGGGCGCCGGCGCTGGCACCGCCGGGCTCGGGCGGCCGTGCAACAGTATCTGCAGGCTGCCATCCTTCTGTTCGCAGAGCATCTGAAGAAAGCAAACTGCACTGTTGCTCACACTCCCCGATCCCGTTGTTGTCATTGGCCGGCAGCCACCAATAGTGAGCCAACTGAGTTAACAGACACTTCCGCTCGGCACATAAGGAACCATCTGTTTTAAAAAGCCAGAAAGAAATAAATAAAGAGCCCTCTCTCTCTCTCTCTCTCTCTCTCTCTCTCTCCCTCTCCTGCTTCCTCTCTCCCTCGCCGAGCTGTGCCTTCATCCTGCACCTCGCTCTTCATCGCTTCCAATCTGCAGCCGGCCACCAAAAAATCACCGCTGCGGCTTTATTGAATCTCTTCTGGCCTCTCAAATTGTGACGAGACAATTTCTTATTCGAGAAAACTATTTTATTCTTTCCTCTAAATGACTAAAAATTGTCAATTTGTGTTTTGTTTTTTTTCTTCTCGCCCCTCGCCGCCGGCTCGTCGTCACACGTGCCGTCGCGGCGGTCATCGCGCGCAAAACTCATTTGTGATTTATTGGACATTAGCGCGGTCCGAATTACACCGAAGCCCTGATGTTTGTAACATCTTGAAGATCACGGTTGTGTGCCTCGTCTTGGCTGCTCGCGGCTCCTCAGACGTGCCAGCTTGTAGCTAAATAAATATTGGCCGAGGGGCATTTGAAAAAACATATTGTCCTGGCTCGGCGCTCGCTCCCCCTGCCCTCTGTTGCCAAAACAAGACGACGGGGGTCCGGAGCAGAATCTCTTCTCACATGAGCGGTTTGGTAATGGTCAGCTCGCTGCCTCGGCCTCGGCTCGCGCAGCCTTTGTGTCTTGTCGGCTCCTCGAGTGTAATGTATTTACTCGGCTCTTCACCTCGCGGAGAGAGAGACGGGATCCTGGAAGCGTGCCCGTTTTTTCTTGCGCTATCACACTACGCCTTTTGTTTCTCGTGCGGGTTTTACGAGAAGAAGGGTGTGCTTGTTCCGTGTGTTCTGCAGGTTGTTTTCGTGATAACCAGAGATATCTTTGTCACTTCTATTTATGACGTGTGTTTTCAGATAGGGGCCCTTAAATACGGCCGCTCGCCGCAGCGGGGGTTTGTTTTTCAGCCGTTTTTAGCGACTGAACTTCGTCTGCGTGTCGACGATTGTTTGCTTATTTTAGTTTTGTATGACTTCGCTGTACTTCGGGGGGCCGAGACGGGACGCTTTTACGCAACATCGTGCTGAAAAAAAGCAGTTATGATGTTGTAATATTTCTGTTTGACATTGTTGTGTTCAGATGAACCCCACAATCTCATAAATCCTCCTTTTTTTCCTCTCTTAGATTTCATTTTTACTACTTTTCCTCACATTAGTCTTATCAACGTGTGCAGGGAAAGAAAAGATGAGAAAGAACTCCTTGAAGAAATAAACTCCACCAGAAATCAAGAAAGAGCGAGTCAAAACACAGAAAGACAGGAGAGAGAAGGAGAGAGCACTGGAGTTGGAATAACTTCAGATTTATACGTTGGATGAACCCCACAATCTCACAAATCTTCCTTTTTTTCCTCTCTTACATTTCATTTTTACTACTTTTCCCAGCTTTCCTCATGTAAGTCTTCACTTCTCAACAGAGAAAGAGCTTCTTGAAGAAATAAACTCCACCAGAAATCAAGAAAGAGCGAGTCAAAACACAGAAAAACAGGAGGAGGCACCGGAGTTGGAACAACTTCGAGAAAAAACACGAGTGAAACGTGAACGCCTGCTCTCGGTTTAATCGTCGAAACACCCCGTGAACTCCTCTCGTGGAAGAAATTAAGGTGTATCGTCACAAGTGCATTATTTAGTAGATTTGACACGGCTGCCACATATTTGCAGAGGAAGAATTAATACGCCCGTGGAAACGAAAGCAAGGAGAAGACGAAGAAGAAGAAGAAGAAGAAATCCACTGAAAATAATTAATTATCAGAGCCTATTTCTAGTCGTCTTCTTAAGCCTATTTAAAGGGCATTAGGTATTATGAATGTGAGGTGGTCTAAATTTACCCCTGTGAGATCCGTCTTCATCTGACTACATTAGTATACTTTTCCAGGCTCCTCGCTCGCTATTTAAATCACATTGCATGACTCTGAAATCCAGACTCGTCCGCTTTCCTTTTTTTTTCTTTTCCTTTCTGCTCGTCGTTATTTCACACACGGGCTTAATCTGCTCGTCGGGTTTACAGCAGCCGCAATCAGATTTACACACCTGAAACAAAAAAAAAGAAGATCAACCCGACAGAAGTATTTGCTAAACGGGCGGCGAGCGGCGGCGTAAGTGACTCGGAGGGATGAATTATGTATCCGCTAAAGAGAACTCATTTGGGAATTAAGGAGGATAAGTAGCAGTCCATTTTGTGCCTGTTAGGGACCCTCTCGGAGCTACAGCGGCCGCATTAGGGAGAGCTAATGGGCCCGGGGAGGGGGCGAGGGCAGGGTGGAGAGAGGTGGAGGGGGTGGAGAGGTTGGAGGGGGGAAGTTGGGCCCCTTCGCCGCTCCAAGGTCTCCGGGCCCCGGTGACAGATGGTCGGCCACCTCACTGGGTGGCTGTGGCTACAAGGTCTGTCGTGCGGCTGATCCGCGGCGTCGACAGCGTCGCAGAGATCAAACGACATTGTGGAAGGTGAGGAGACGGGTGGCGTGCCAGGCCGGAGCGGGAGACACCGGGTCAGGGCGCCGACGATCCGGGGAGTTTTTTTTTGGGGAGGAAGTTGCCAGAACTGATATTTTTAGACTTAAACTCACCGATAGAAGAGATTCTCTGCTGGAAAATCCCCCAAGAGACGACAAAAAGTCTCCCGCCCGACTCTGATGAGGATGATGTGTTTGTATCGCACAGACGCTGTGAAGTAAAAGTAAAGATATCGTGCTCAGATATTACTTTGGTAAGAGTGAAGTCATCCGTACAAATACACAGTCAATCCGAAATAAAATAAACTTAAGTAGAAACTTGAGTATAAAAAGTAAACGATACTGATCAGATTATCAGATCTGGTCTGATTACACATTTGTCTGATTAGCAGAATCAGTATATATTTTTTTATTTTATCTGATTGCTGATAAAATAATTTAAAAACTGATTCAGAATGTAATCTGCAAAGTAACTAGTGATGTAAAGTAAATTATCCAGAAGTCATACTTGAGTAAAAGTGATAATTGTGTTAAAATTTTTCCTACTTACTGGTAGAAGTGAAAGTCACTCAAACAAATAGTACGTGAGTAAAAGTACCTGATGTTAAATGTACTTAAGTATCAGAAGTACATGTTAAAGTATATTCCAACATGTATTTATAGACTGTATATTAGGGTTCGATCAATTATCAGATCTGATATTCAGCATTTTTCTGATTATTGGAAAGTGAATTTAAACACAAGGTCATCTGGCTCTGATGCAGAATGTAATCTGAAAGGTAACTAGTAACTAAAGTTACCAAATATACAGTACAGAGGAGGAAAAAGTACAATATTTGCTTTCATGCCTCAAAATTACACTTGATGAACTGAATTACTTGAACGAATGTACTCAGTTACATTACACGGCTGTTTATTTGTGTCTCTGCTCAGAGATCCAGACTGAACTTAAACGAGTTTAAAGGCTTTGATATGAAATGTCTGATACTTAATCACGTTTATCAGAGCCTGTAATCCAACATGGATCTGGTTTGTTGAACCTCCGAACGACTTAATGTCCTTTGTAAGATTTTATTTATTCATCAGCGAGGTTTATTTGTTCCTGATTTAAAGGCCGTCGTCCGTCTCAGAGCTTCTCCTCCTCTGGAGACATGTTGCAGCTGAACTGACCAGATTCATGGCTTTTATGAGCATTTTAGTGTCTTATGATGTAAATACATCTTCAGGAAACAGTTTGAACCTTGATGATGAAGTCTTGAGCAGGAAAACACATTTTTAAAATATTTGCTGATGCAAGCTGTTTGAGATTTATGTGCATTAATAACATCTGTTTAAAAACATTGTCTGGGTGTTGCATCAGAATCAAACAACGCACGACACGTGTGTTTTCAAATCTCGAAAACGAAGTTGCATTACATGAAAGTGTGCTTACAAAGAGATCATTTCATCATTTTCTCCATTAATCAATAACTTGTTTGGTCTATAAAATGTGTCAAAGCTCAAGATGACGTCCTCAAATGTCTTGATTTTCTTCCACAACCACGAAGATATTCAATTTACTGTCATGAAGGAGGAAATAAAACAGAAATATTCACATTTAAGAAACTGGAATTAAGACAGAAATGTTCAGATAGGAGTTACTGATTGATCATTGCAGCAAGATACGCGTACAGGGCATCTAAAAAATGGCATTTGCTGAGAGTAAAATGCTCAGAAAACACAAATTACTGCTTATAAATGTGGATTTAATGTTAAAGTTAAAGAATGAGATATTAACTGTAACTGTTGGGTCAGAAGGAAAAAACCTGCTTCACGTCAGCCGTGAACACCGTCAGCGGCCAATATTCACATTTAAGAAACTGGAATTAAGAAAAAATTATTCAAATAGTAGTTGCCGATTCATTTTGTAGTTAATCGATTGATCGTTGTGGCAAGATACACGTACACGGCATCTAAAAAACTAAAGTAAAATGCTCAGAAAACACAAATTACTGCTTATAAATGTGAAAGAATGAGATATTAACTGTAACCAAACACCGTCAGCGGCCAGTGTCCAGTTTTTTCCATCAAGGTGAAGAAGACGCTCACTTCTGAAACTGTTTATTAAGATCACAGCTTTCAAAAGGTTTCATCACAGTCTGATGAAAGACGTCGCTGCCGTTATATAGTCACTGAAATACTTCACTTGAAATAAATAATGTTTCTGTCTACGTGTATATGTAACAAAATCAGCCGTCAGACAGGTGAGTTAGCAGGTAGTTTGAGGTGGAAGTGTTGATGTAGTTTCATTTATTTAGTTAAATGTGCGTAAATGTCCCCAAACTATCCGGATGTGATCATCTGCTCATTGAACCCCTGGTCTTCGCTCCTCCAGACGGCCTCGCGCAGCAGCATCCCATCGCTCGTCTAACGTCCCAACGTTGTGACAAGCCCGAAGACATAAAAGTGTTTTTCGCGAGTGTCTGTGAAACTAAAGACTTTGATAAATCCCCATTCAGGAACGAGCACGGCATCAATTCCCCACCACCAAGTGCCCCGTGGGCACGAGGGCCCGGGCCCGTCGGCCGATTAGCCCCGTCTTACATTCCCGGTGATCGGATTAGACGATTCCCACAGTCTAGTCTGAAACTACTCCCGACCCGCAGCTCCGGAGAGCATCTCAATATCCAATTTCACAGCTTTCTAAACCTGGATCACGGAGGCTATTTATTACTGTCACAGGCCTTTGTGTTGGGGGGTGGGGTACGGGTGGTGTTGGGTGGGTGGGGGGGTTGCTTTTGTGTTTCATCTGCTCCGGAGCAGGAAGATGATCAACAAGAGAGCGAGAAGTGTAATGAGTGAGGAACCAGTGGCGTTGCCTGAAACCGCCTCAAAAGAAACACGGCGGACCGGTTAAATTAGAGGCGACGACGCTTCTCCCAGCAGTCAGCAGCTTCTCCGAGACCTTTGATCCGGACCGAGACACAATTATGACCCCGGCGTGTCCTACAGCGCGGCGGCGGCGGCGGCGTGCGCTCTGTAATTGACAAGGAAGAGAAAAAAAAGAAATGAAAAACAACAACAACAACAGCGTTGACTTGAGTCTGGATTCGGTAACTTCTGAGGAAAATGGGGATGTTCTGGGAAGTTTTTGATTATAGCTCAGAATTGTGCTCGGGAGTACCGTAAAATAGAGTCCACTAAGTGATTTTGGACAGATGTGCAGGGCTTTGTGCCGGTTGGTTGGTCAAAATCGAGCTTCCGAGATAATAAAAGCATTTATAAGGCGGTCTTAAACCGGACCAGGAGCTGTAATAGGGGCCTCCATTATAGAGGCTTTATAATTTCCCTGCTTTTTCCTTTTAGAGCCTCTGTTGTTCCTCTGAATTACCCCTGAATGATTTATGCTCACTGGTCTGGCCACTGATAGACCCTGGCAACACAGATAGAAACACACTTAGGGCTTTTTGGTGTGTAAACACACTGTATTAAAAGCCAACTTGTTTCAAACAGCCAAACACATTTGCCGCGGCGGGGGCCGCCCGGTGTCATCTCGCTCGTCAAACACCGCCGTGTCGCAGCCAATCAGGGGACTCCACCGGGCAACACAAGCCATTTAACCTGAGCAAACACCGAGTGTCACAAAAGCCCGAGGACGACTTAAGAGCCTGAGCAAACACGGGCGAGAGCCATCGGGCACGAATCAAGGCGGCCCGGCTGAGGACGAGTCACTCCCGTAATGGGTTTGTGATGACTCAAGATCGAGCGGCCATCTGTTTGTTACAGTGGGGGAGGACCACAATTCACAGTTCAGATACACAGAATATTAGCCGGCGGTGCAGCAGAGGAGGGGAGCATTTGGCCGGTGGCGCAGGAAGTAAAGCATATGTCCATAAATGGAGAATATGCTGATAGCTGAGGCCCTGATCCCCTGAACCGCGGCCAGATAACAGGATTTGCATGGTGATTTTCAGCCTCAGTGACACAACATCTTCAAAAGGTGTAAGACGAGTAATCCTGCGAGTGACCTGCAGACGCTTCCCCACAAACAGGTGTAAAAAGTAAAAAAAAAAAAAAAAAAAAGCAGTGGGCTCATCGGCAGCTCACCGCTGACACGAGAAAAAAAAAACGCTCGCCACATATTTAAAGCGCCGAGGCGTTTGCATGGGATTTCAATGATGAGAGTTTGAATAAACCGCAGCCATTTGTGTCCGGTCTGTAACCGTGAAGTTCATTTGAACAGCAAAAGTCAAACCACATGCAGCCTCGGAGGCCAGAACTGGTTCGTCTGGCACGCCGCCGCGAAACTGTGAAGTCCCCACCAACGAACACCCAAAACCCCCCTGATGACACCTGACCGGACGACGACCGGGGAGCAGAGAGGAGGAGAAGTCACGTAGAAACACGACGTTCAAGTTAAAGTCCTGTGGTGAAAGATGTACCGAAGTAAAAGTACAATTTGTAAAGATTACAGGCAAAACGTCTTTATATGATCAGATTATTCTCACTAGCTGCTGTGGAGCTCGTTGACTCAGTTTATACACTTCATTCACTGTGACGCTGTATTTTATACGCTTGTTAAAAGCTTTTTCAAGTCTTAATCTGTAACGTAACGAACAACACAGCTGTTAAATAAATGTAGTGGAGCTAAAGTGTGAAGTCATTTTGATGGGTTTATGTTCATGTCTTCCTTCAGACTAGTGGAAGGGAAAAGGTCCAAAATACACACTTTGGTTTTTATTTTAGTTTATATGCAAATTAGTTCTTATTTAATTAGATAGACTCACTTCTGAAAATGTGTTAATGTAAGTAATCAGCTGTTGTTTCACACTCATATATATTTGTTACATTTTTTTACCCCCATTCATCATTTTTTGTAAAAATGTCTGAAATTGAAGGACGTTTTTCTCACTTTTTCTCCTATTTCTGTTCTAAAGGTTTGTACTGAAGGATTTGTTCACACATCATCCACAACCTGATTTAGAGCCGAAAATTGATAATTTGTTTTACGCCTGCTGTCATTATTTTCATATTTACAACAAAATGAAACAAGAATTGTGAACCTGGCTTCATCCAGTGCTGAGATGTTTGTATTTAAACATTTCAGAAATCTTGTAATGCAAAAAATTAACTGTCTTAATGTAAGAAATCAACTGGGGAAGGTTCCTAGATACTTCTAGTATCTTCCCTTATGTTCAGTACTTGAGTAAATGTATTCAGTTACTTCCCATCACTTCCTGAGAAGCTTCCTGCTCTAATTACTTGGATTACTCGTTTTATTCAGCTCGTTCCAAAAGCCTTCATCCTGATCCCAAACCCACTGTGTCATGAGCCTAAATCGACTGAAATCTAAATGCAATTTGGTGTAAAAAAAGCTCAAGATCAAATCCTTAAAATCACTTAAATTAGTCCTCAAACCTTCAGAGGAGGAAAAACAGAAGCTCCGTTCTTTCAAACGCTTCTCAGATTAGATGTGATTTAAAAAAATTAAATATATAAAAAGCGACTTCCTTGTGCTGATACAATCTGATTATGTCGTCTCTTACGGCTCGGCAGCTTCTCGTAACACACTCGGAGTAACAATCATGTGTGTACGGTGCTTCTCCACCGGTGAGCAGGCGGGTTATTAATCCGGATTATTGCCATTTCAGAAGGGAAAACCCAAATGAGGAGTGTCATTCATCACCGCTGTTTTCAGGGTTCGTACACGTCGGATTAGATGTTGTTAAATATCCTTCGGGGAAGCAATCAGGTGTTTAAAGTTAAGGGCAATTCCCCGCACTACAGACAATCAATAAAAAATCTGAGCGAGGGGACCGTAATGGGGTCGGCTTGTAACCCGCGCTGACAAATTAAGGCAAGTGGTGTTTTTTCATTACTTACACATCCGTTTTCATTTTTCCCATCAGTGGAACCAATTAAACAATGCTCCCTTAAATTAGTCATTGATTTTTTAGCACTAGTGACACTTTACAGAAAGGAAATGATAACTTTAAGGGAGTTTTTTCATTACTGCCAGTCTTGTTAAGGACAGAAGTAATTCAACCTACATGGAGAGAAAAAAAAAAAGGTGGCGTCTTAAATTAGCCATTGATTTTTCCTCAGGTGTCACTTTGGTTAAATGCTTTGTGGTTGGGAGATTTTCCCTCCAACCTGGAAATTGACAACAGTCCATAATCTATTAGTCTTCACACACAGATAGACAGAATAATGCTTCTTTTTCACTCCTACTATGTAAATGTGCGACCCTGAAACTCTTTTTTGTCCAAGAAATAAGTGATAAACGTGTGAAAATCAACACAGAGTTGCATTTTTATATCACGTGCAGACAACAAGAGAAGAGAAACCGCAGCTCGTAACAACAAAATGTTTTTATATCTCACGGTTCAATTCGTTAAAACATCTGGAAAGTGGTGATAACTTTTTGTTTTCAGGACTATTTTATTACAGAATTGTTTGCTATTGCCGATCCCGACCGACCCACACAAACAAAACTCAGACTGACCAGATTCTTTTTTTTTAATGCTCCAATCGAACAGAAACAAAATGAAAAAAACAGTCAAAGATAATAAAAAAAAAGAGAGAGAGAGAGAGAGAGAGAGAGAAATCCAGAACAGCAGGCCATATCTGACGCACTTCTTTTCTTTTTTTTCCTGGAGGCTAGAAAATACACGTACAGTTTGAAGCAGCAACAGAAACGAGCCTGATTATACAATGGAACACTAGTCTTTTGTCATAACATGGATTTTTTTCTTCATCACATTATAAAACTCTAAATATTTCTTATACCTTTTCTTTTTTTCTTTTTCTTTTTTTTTTCTCCCAAAAACAAAAACAAAAAATGGCAAAGCAACGACTTTTTTCAGAGCAAAAAAAAAAAATATACACCTCATGTTCACCTGGAACAGAACAGAACAGAACAAATCAGGGAAATATTTGACTTAATGATTATTTTTTTTTTAAGCTTTTTATTGTTTAAGCCAATAAAATCACTTCTATTTTTTTCTTTATTTGTTTATTATGTTGATTGGTTGCTGTGTCCACTGGAACTGTACATGAACTGAACACCTGGATGACAAAATGAATGACGGCTGCTTTCAGAAATACAAAGAAAAGAACGGCTGTTTTACAGTGGATGAGTTTATTTTACAGCGGCCTGTAGCTTTATTGATTATCCTAAACACCGGCCGGTTCACATGTGATGCGGAGAAGAGTGTCCGTCGAGCGCTTCCCCCACCGTGTGCCGGAGTCTCGTCTCTGCTGGAGGACGATCCGGTTCATGTCGTTACAGCAAAGAACACCTACACGATGAGATCTAGGGTTTGATTGGACGAGGGGCGGAGATCGTGGTGCTGTGCTCAGACTGTTCTCACTGACGGGAGCCAAACGTCTCTGTTATCATCACGTTTACGTCTTCAAAGTCTATAATCATGTCACTTAAAGTTACAATACGTCGCCATTGTTTGCTTTAAATGAGCGTGAGGGTACAGGAGTAATGGCTGTTTCGAGGACAAACTAAGTCGAACAAAAGTGATCATCCTTTTCGATTTCTGCAGGAAGTCAAAGATTCAGCAGTCCGTGGGGTGACGGCGTTGAGTCCTGTCTCGCCGGGGCGCCACATGCTCCAAATCATACGAATAGAAAAACAAAAAGAATGATCTCCACGTTAATGTACAAAACATAAACAGCGGTAAAAAGCCGACCACATGGCGAGCCCCTGGCAGGCAGGTCAACGCCACGCCACGCCGCGCCGCTCGTTCCTGTCCATAAAGTGCACTCTCCATCCTGCTGTGGACGTCAGAAAGAGCAAAAAGGGAGGATGTGTCGATGTGAGAGAGACGGAGAGAGAGAGAGAGGAGGGAAGCTCCGCTGCATGTGTGTGTGTTCAGTCTCATCCCCGGAGCGACTGTGAATTAGAGGACACGACAGTCTCAGGTGTATCGATGGAGGAGGCGGGGGAGGGGGAGGAGGTGTGTGTGTGTGTGTGAGAGTGTGTGTGTGGTGGTGGGGCTGACGTTAATAAACATAGCCCTCGCTGTAGGGGTGCGGCTGGCAGTAGGGCCCCTCCTGAACGTAGGTCATGTTCTCGTCAAAGTGCGACAGCGGCACCGTGTCCTCCTCGTTGATCTGCCGCTCCATGTCCGTCTTCAGCACCGGCCGCTGATTGTCGGGGAACGCCATGGAGAACAAGGCCTCGGGGTCGCACACGAACTTGTAGACGTATCTCTCGCCGGCCACCTGTGATGGAGACGGACGAGAGGAGGGAAAATAAACGAGTCAGACGTAAAACACACAACGTATACAAATTATAATCACATCTACTTACACAGGACTTTTACTCTAAGTGGGATACAAACATTTTAAAGGAAAACACTTGAAATTACAGACATACTTCTACTATCGTTCGTCTCGAACAGGTTGAATATCCGTTTGTCATCAAAAGACAACGACTTCTCATTTTTTAAGCTCACTTTTCCAAACAAATCTCTGCAATCGTTTTTGAATTTGGACGACGTCAAGCTACAAACACAGTGTTTCGAAAACCAGACGCAATCAAAGGCTCCTCAGGTATAAGAAAATGTGTCCAAGGAAGGAAATATTTATATATAAAAACACATTATAGTGGCTAAATCATTAAATAAGCCGACATGTTTTGAGCGATAGGTCTTCATTAGGGATTCAAACAACACCATGTGGCAACGGCCAATCAGCTGCAATCACATGACCCAGATAATGAATCAAATAGCAGTGATTAAAACCAGTGAAATAACAAGAGATGAAATGACACAAAACAGAATATAGACTGTAACAAAAGAGGGGAGCCTGTGGAGAAGCTGGTGGACTTTTAGTCACACAAACATGTCCGATGTTTGAGGGCAGATTTTACTTCTGTGAGTTTCTTCTTTTAGAAACGTTATTCAAGTTTACTAACTTTCCCTTCTGAACACTGTAATTCTTCTGAGTTTAACCACACTGGATTCTAACTCTGAACAGGTGTGTACTGTGTAGGTAAAAAAAAAGGATGAATACATGGACTTAATGTCTTCATGTGTTGTTGGTGTACACGATTCGCTCACAAAGGAAACGGAGGAGCTGCTCACAGCTGGAAAAAAAACAAATCGTAGATGGCGGCTTCGGCAACAAATCTCTAATACAAAGGCTTTTTCTGTCGCCTGACTGAAGTATTGTATCATTTCCAGTTGGTATGAAACAGATCAATAACTGCAGAAGAATTATAAAAACGTAGGATCAAGAAAACACCATTTCCACTGCTATTATCTCCATCAGGTTCACTATGTTTGAGACGCTCCACCTCTTTATACAAGCTGTCCTGAGGAGGGGAATCAGAGGAAGCCCCTCCTTTAACACAGGTGCCATCAATCAAGCTCTCATTGTGTAAACGAGCTCCAAACTTTTCACCTTAAAATGGCTGAGTTGTTTTTCTCGTATGTGAATTTGAGCAAAGACAGACAAAGATTTGGATCTTTTTACCTTTTGCATGATTCCCTTCTCGTAGTAGTAGCGCAACGATCGGCTGAGCTTGTCGTAATTCATCGCCGGTCGATTCTTCTGTATCCCCCATCGACGCGCCACCTTAGTAACGCACACACACACACACACACAAACACAACACAAAGGCAAGTCAGCAAACACGCACGGAGAGCAGGATGCCAAAAACACAAACACGCTCGACCTGATTTCCTGACGAGACGGCGGCGACGGCAGCTGAAATGTTAAACAAACTTATTAATCCATATTTTCCTAATAACGGTAATTAGAGTGCGTCCAGCCTGAGCAGACCTGAGCAGGGATGTGTTCATTAGGAGCTTGTCACACACCCAGCGGAGGAGGCAGCAGATGTTACAGCACCTGTCTACCAGACCACCCACCACCCGGCCTCGCCGTCCAAACCCACCGTGTCTCCTCGGCTTCTCCTCTGCTCAGCTTCGGTCCGTATCAGGTTTTTCTTTCTCTCTTTTGTTTCACCATTTTTCTGGGACCCCTTCACCCTCCCCAGAAAAATAATCTGTGACCTTCTTTCCTTTCTCTCTGACACGCTACACCTGCCTGAAAAAGGCAGAAGCCGCCAGCTAACGTTGCGTCCGCGGCGTCCCAAAGAGAGCTCGTTTGGTCACCTGATGGCATGAATGGGCCCCCCTGTTAGCTGCAGCTGGCCCGTGCCTCTACACACCGTCGGGCAGCGTGGACCTCTGCCAGATACCCCACTATCTCCACCCCCACCACCCCCCCGCATCCTCCTCCATCCCCCAACAGCGAGCAACAGTGACTGAGCCCCACTGTGTGTGATGTGGGCGCGCACACACACACACACACACACACACACAGACGCAGCCTCTGTTTCCATTTCAAAAGGCCCAACCGTCAACACGGGTTATATTTTTAGGAGTATGTCTTGTGAAATATTTAGCGGGGGCCGGCCTCAAGGGTCAGCTGGAGGGATGTGGCTGAGGACAGAATAAATAAAAAAACTATTGAACGAACCCGCCTCGCTGTCGGATCAGAGAGTGTTATTTTTTTTCCACTTTAAATGTTGACCTTTGACATCGTCTCATCGTTGCAACCATTTTTTTTTGTCCTCCAGGTACAGATGTGATTGTTACACACTGCTGCGATTATTTTAATTATCTATTAATCTAGACTGATATTTCACTAAATAAATGTGAAAACTGTGAAAAATGTCTGTCATGATTTCCCAGAGTTCCTCGAGTCAACACCCTCAAATCTCTCGTTTCATTAAACGAACAGCTCAGCGAGATTTTCAGTTTTCACATATATGAAACTAAGAAGAGCAGAAAAACAACTGACATTTGAGAAACTGGAATGTGTAATGGTTTGGCATTTATTCCATCGGCTGAATTATCGATTAATCAACTAATAATTTAGGCAGCAGTGTGAAGGATTCAGGGATTTAGACACACATTCATACGTAATATGTGGAAGGAAATACAATGTGGTGTGTTCCTGAGGCTGTGCTAACAAAAGAACTAGAACAAAATAAATATAAAGGACAATCGTTTTATGAATCTGAAGCTTGTGTTTAATTGTCCAAGACTGTAAAAGTCATTTAAAATCTAATTATTATTGGTATAAGTCAAGTCAAGTCAAGTCAAGTCAAGTCAACTTTATTATCAAAAACACTATATGTACAGGACATACAGAGAATTGAAATTCCGTTTCCCTCTTTCCCTGGTGCAAAGAACATGGAATATAAAAATAAAATAGAAAGAGATTTTAAAATGAAGATATAAAAATATAAAAAGTAGTGTTCCCCTCTCACCTCCTCGGGCTCGATGAGTTTGAACTCCATGCCGCGGCCGGTCCAGGCGATGAAGTGGGAGTTGGACGGGTCGTCCAGCAGAGCCACCAGGAACTGCCAGAGCTGCAGCGAGCCTCTGCGCTGGTACGACGGGCCCTCGCGGTACAGGCCCGACTCCTGCTTGATGTCACCTGCAGGACGCGGAACGGACCTTTAGTGTGTGGAGTTTCAACATGACTGCACATGGAGTAGGTTTCAGGGTGACGCTCTAAAGGATCCGCTGGGAAAGACTCACCTTCAACCTTCTCCGGCACCACGCAGGTATCATCGTAGAAATGCCTCACCACTTTGTCAAACATACAACCTGCAGAAGAAAAAACAAAACAGGAGCGTTTGTTAGAATACTGAGCGAAGATCCAAAGTGCACCATCACAACATTCACGCGAATCATCGCTGGTACCTTCAGTCCTGTTAGTGTGAGCCAGATAGCCGTCTTGCCGTAAGTAGACAGAATGGCAGCTAGGCACTTCTGCTGAAAGCCAGGCAAGAATGGGAGAGTGGGTGTTAAAGGGCCCGAAGGCAGCATTAAGAACACTATCTCAGTTATCTGAGAGCAGTCAAAGCCTGTTCACTCAATGCACCACTGGCTCTGATTAAAGAATATGCCCTCCGGTGTCGGCACGGCGATGGCTCGCAGCCACGGGCGAGCTCACTATATCACACCGCTAATACGCGCCGCGAGCGCCTCCACTCAGAGGAAGATTTACTACCGAATGAAACACGTCTCGCGTGCGAAAACACAAGCTGACATGATGTAAGCGTCGTCATAACGTGACGGCTCGAGATGAAGCGGCTCGGATCAAAACCACACGGACCTGAAGGGGTTGGGTTCTTTGACTTTTTACTCAATCAAGTCTTCGCTATCACGTTTTTTTTTCTGATTTTGTCTTTGAGCACTTCTAACCAGTTTCAGGTGAGTGTGGCTCAGGTGGAAGAAGGTTTAGCATCATTGAAATAAAAATGTGATGGCAGTTGTTTGGTTGTTTGTGTTGCATAACTGCTGTCAATTTAATAAAACGTGATGACAGGAATGGAAAGTAACTAAGTACATTTCCTCAAGTTCTGGACTTGGCACACTGAAATTCTACTCCACTTCGATTTAGAAGCTAATATTGTACTTTTTACTTCGTTACACTTCTTTACATTTATTAGATTTTTCCTAAAAAATATAAATAAATACTAATAACTTTGGTTTTGAACGCAGCATTTTTACTTCAACAGAATATTTCTACACTGTAGTTCTGCTCCTTCGTCTTCAGTGAAGCTCAAAGATGTTTGTTTCTTTTGCTTCATAAAACTCAATAAGTTTTCAGGGGCTTTAAAATTAAATAAGTAAAATATCGGTGTGGCCTTTTAATTATCGATGAGGGTTCACGTTGTGTTGTGTCGTCCCGCAGAAGAAGAAAAGTCTCGTCTGTGTTTCGGTTTTGGGGGCGTATTTATTTCCTCCCAATTTGAAAATGTTTTGTACCTATGATGTGATTAAAGTCATTTAACTACACATGTCTGATCACATTAATTCTCTAAAAATGACTTTCGCTTGTGCACAGAAGCCTGTATTCATCCGATTGTTTGTACAACACTGCTCACATTGACTCGTCCGTTGACGGCGTATGTCCGAACCTCCCACAACACAGACATCATCAGGCTTGTGATCAAAAAAACAGGTTACAAAGTGAATGTTCAATAAACAGACTGAGGCCCTTCATTTAGGCCCATAAACATTTCTCTGAACTTCATCAAAGTAATGGGCCTGTAGAGGAAATTGCTGCTAATGAAATTACTCGCTCCCCTCCCATCCTTTCCAACAGGCCTGCTCCGGTCAACATGCTCCTCTGCCACTGATAATAAATTCACCCTGATGCTCCGTCTCGGATGTACAGTACCGTACAGTAGTGGACACAAGACTGTAAACCAACATGTACCTTTATTTATACTGTTTACACTGCAGTCTGACCTTTATACTGTGTATTAGTGGCTGCGTGTGACAATCAGAAACAGCTTTAGTTGATAAAATAGATAACAAAAGGCTTATCTATTTAAAAATGAGTTGATAACAATGCTGATAAATCATTGTTTGTTGCATAAATTTAATATCATTTAGTTTTAAGGGTTGGTCTTTTGAATTTGCCAATTGTGTTCAATTCACAAATCAAACAGAGGGTTACAGGTTAGCTTGTTAGCTCGGTTAGCCATGCAGCTAGCGACCCGGATTGGAAGGATTAGACTTTACTCTGCTAGCACAGGAGTGTCGGGAGGTTTTCAGGCCTGAGACAGGGGACCAAGCGGGGACTGAACACAGCCTGCAAGACCTACAGAGGCCAGTTTAACGACAGGGAATACAGTGATATAAAATGGCTAACAGTCGGGCTCTCAAGGACGATGAAGACATGGCAAGTTCAGGTGGAGACGGGAGAAACACGAAGCAGGAGAGGAGAGAGAGTGAAGTCTGGCATCAGTCAGTACCGACCTCCGGAGGCCAGAGCTACGTTATCAGACCATCACCGCTTCAGGTTCAGAACTATATTACGAGACAGAGAGGACCTGAGCTAGCTGATTAGCATGCTAACTTCAGTAGGCATCTCTGCAACACAGTAGACATTTTTCACACCATTCTGTTGATAGTTTCAGTTAATTTTTAAATCTTTTAAACGGACATTTCTACATATTGCACCTTAGACAATGAAATGATTGATTGACCATCTGAAATAATCTTTGTTTGTAGTCTTGAGACACATGTCTGCTAACAAGCCACAACCTGGCAGCTAGTTTGTCAAGACATTAAATGTATTAGCACTGAATCTAGTGTTGTTAATGAGTATTTTGTGACACTCAAACACATCGATGGTAAAGTGAACTTAGTTTCAACCAGCCGAGCGGCTGTGAGTAGAAAACAAAGACAGCCTAACGTAATAGAGACCTGAAGGAGGCCCACAGTGTTTTTCCTAGAACTCATTGCCTTGGGAAGAAGCAGCTTTTCTCCCTGACTGGTCACACAGACTCTCCTCCGGCTCGGCCTCTCCTGGGTCCTCTCTGTCCGCCGCCTTGTGAATGAACACAGCGGCCCGGCGTATGTTCATTCATGTCCTGATGTAGCCTCGGGCTCTGCGGAGGCCGCGGGCTGATGATTAGGTCCCTTTACTCTCCAACTAAAGGGAGCGGACAAGCGTGGGAGGGCGGATTTTGGATTGTGACCAGGCATCCACCCCCCTCTTTTCTATTAGAGCTCCACAGGAAATGGCGACTGGCGCAGACACCCGGCCCAACCAGATCCCCTGCCCTAATAATGGGCAAACTTAATAAACGCCACCCCCTCCTCACATGTCTTCTCCCATTCCTGAAATGATAACGCTCTGGCAAAAAAAAAAAAAAAAGAGGCTGCTGTCGATTCATGGCTCTTACTTACCGGAGCAGATCAAAGTAACACACAAACACCCGTGCAAACGTTGTGTCTCACCTGAGTCGTAGGTGAAGTCTCGCGGCTCCTGTTTGATCATCATGGAGGCGGGGTACGTGTGGGGCAGCGGCGCCCCCATCATGGCCGGGTGCTCGAACAGAGGGTCGGGATACTCCTGCTTGAAGCCCTGAGGAGGGAACGGGATGTTGGGCTCTGACATCTGTCTGTGGTAGATGGGCCGGCCGTCCCGAGCCATAGTCGGCGGGGAGGGGAACGAGTGGCACGGCTCGGAGAGCTGACGTCGAAATCTGCGGAGGATCAGAAGAATCAGGGGATTCATTAACAGACACACAAGAACCGGAAACTTAATTTGTGTTTACTCTGACCCTGTTTGCTGGAGAGAAGTTAGGACGAAGGAATACAAACGACGTGACTGATGAATGAAGGATGAATGAAGGTTATGTGAGGTGGTTAAAAAAAGGGCTGCAACTAATTTTATTGATTTTCTGATGAATCTGTTTGTCTATAAAATATCTGACACTTCTTCAAATCGCTTTCTTTGTTCAAAACAAAGACAAAATTCACTTTAGATTCACATAAGACAGAGAAAAGATTAAAACACTCACAACTGAAAAGCTCAAAGGAGCGATTATCTCACATTTTGTTCTTGAAAAATGTCTTAAATGATGAACTGATCATCAAAATAGTTGATGTTGCTGAGCTCCAAAAGCTTAAATAATTTCCCCAAACACAAGGAAATTAGCTTCCATTAACTTCTAACAGAGGATCTAAAATATCTTGGAGTGAATTGCCAAATATTCATTCGGGTGAAAATCTAATAAATAAATAAATAAACACGGGAAATATTTGTCTTGTAAGATTAAAAATCAAATCTGTTGACATCACACCGAGGCTGTAAACCTCACATCCACCTCCACCGGGAGAATATAATTATGATCTAAGAGGCCAATTGGCAGTGTATTGATTTTAACACGCTTACGAGCCTGATCTGAAGAAAAAAACATACATATTTTACATGTGAGGTTGCAAAACACAGCTCTTACATTGTCAATCTTTGCAATGTAAATAAGAAAACTACTGTAGCAGGTGAAGAAAAGCAGAAAGTACTTTGGTGCACAAAAATAAAGGCCTAATTATATTTTTAAACTTTCCTAGTGAATTACTGGATGATTTTACCTCCTACAGCTTCTAAAGAAAAGTCCCCTTCTTCATTTAATCTCGTAATAATTACTGAATACAACGGATGTAATCAGTGATGACGGGTCACATGATGGGACTTTATTCTAAAGGGTCACAAGACAAATAAAGTTGGGAAAAAAATGGATATTTGTTGTTTATTATGTTGAGCTACATCTCAGATTTGTGCTCTTAAAAGCTGCAGCTTGTGATTATTGTCACTGTCGATTAATCTGTCGTTGTTCAGTCTATAAAATGTCATAAAGTGATAGATAGAAAGATATATTATATAAATATTTACATTTAAAAAGCTGGAATCTGAGAATTTTGACCGTTTATTCTTAAAAACTGAATAATCGAACATCAGAATAGTTGCAGATTCATTTGACAGTCGACAGCTGATGGGTTGATCGTCGTAGCTCTGGTTGGATCCTCCCACTCCACCGATGAGCTTCTCCTGTAACTAAAACTCTGCCGCTGTGACCTTATTATAATCAGTTTCGTGTACAACCTCCAGCTAAAAGCCCCGCATGTAAATGTGATGTAAATGTGGAAGGCTGCGGGCTGAGCTACCTGTGGTCCATCGAGTAGGCGTTGTCAGGGAGCGGCTGCGAGGACGGTATGTGGGCGTAGGTCCTATCGGGTTTGGGCGTCGGGGCCGCCGTGGGTGAGGCATGATGGAGGGGGGACACGGGGGTGCTACAAGGGGGCGTCACTGGGCTGGAGGGCTTCATTCCTGCAGGCTGCTTCTGCTCATAGGCACTGCGGTAAACAGAAGACACGAGTTAAATGTGGTTCGAGTGGCTCGAGTGGGTTTGATTCCTTAATATAAAAGATTTTGTGATGATTGAGCATGTTTGAAGTACAGAAACCTATACACATGTGCATTAAATTCTGTCACTGATTTGCTTTAAGTGTGTTTGTCTTTGTCAAACGACACAACGGTACATCCAGACCAACATGCTGCTTAAATATGGAACATTTTATTCATGCAAAGAACAAGATATTAAAGAAGAAAGGATTTAAAAAATATATGTTTTCTATTGTTGTTATTTGTTATTTTACTTTCAGTAACTTTACTTTCAAACACAAAACAGACTACAGACTAAATTTCTACCACATTGAATTCAGATAAATGGTAAACGTTAGATTGTTAAATCTGTACTTTTCTAAAGGGAGTTTGGTATGAGCGTCCTAAATTATCTTTTGTTTGTCATATATTCGTCCTTCCACATAATTTTTTAAATCATATATTGGCTCAGACACATGCTGACTTGTTTCGATGGATATATTCAGGACCGTCACACCATCTCTTGGCGAACACTGTGGAGATTTTGATGCAAAAGTAAAGTCCTGCCAAATGTTTTTCTTTTTTTGTCCCCTATATGCATCTCAGCAGAAGCCACCAGGTGAGGGAAATGAATCACACATATGATTCACCACTTACGAAACAGAGTTTCAAGACGACTCTCTGCTTACAAGGTCATTACGCTACACGCTCGCATGCAGAACGAATGTTGTGTTATTACAAATCAAATCAGTTCGAGAATTTGCAAAACGGCGCCTTCGATTTACAGTGCCTTAGTTTCTGGTGCATCTCATTTGAAATGTTTAAGTGTTTTTCTATTTCGATAATAAATACAACATTATGAAGGGCTGAACAATTGAAAAAAAGATTTACAACAATTTATAATTCATAAAAAAAGCACCTGGAGTTCATCATGTAACATCCCTAAAATAAACTGATGCTTGGTCAACGTGTGAAGCATAAAAAATACTCATACACTCTTTCTAGCAATTTACAGTGTCTGTACTTTCTTTTTAATGTTGCCGCAGCGAGTTCGTCCTTCATAGGGACGTTTCAGGAAGCTGTAAGTGTGGCGTCGGTGTCGTGCGGCGCCCACCTGATGTTGTACGGGCACTTCTCTCCATACTGGAGCTTGAAGGGCCGCTCCTGACTACAGTTGGAGCTCAGCTCTGAACACGGGCTGTGCAGCTCCCTCTTGATCTTCAGCTGCAGTCCGTGGAAAGCCACTGCACCCGGAGGGGAAGAAAGAAAGATGGAGAGAGGCTAATTTAGAGTCTGAATGACTGTCAAAGAGTGTAGCAGGTAATAGCAAGTAGCAGCATGGATAAGTATTTAAAACTATCTCAATAAACATCGTTTTTAAAGCCCGACTCAATTTTTGGGGCTTATTAGACACTAAACATGATCTGATATCGATTAACTACACAGAATATATTACTGAACACACATTTTTTGCAACGATACCTCAAATGTGGTGATCAAAAACTTTTACATAATGGAGACCAGATATCTTACAATTCATCAATAGACCTTATTGTCTTAAACGACGTCACCCCGAGAATCTCCTCCTGCATTATGTTCTATAGAGACAAAATACTGATATATATATATGTGTGTTTGGTCAATATTGGCCGGTAATATCAGTCAGGCTCTAATTGTTTCCTTTTTTTAGAATTACAAGCTGTGTAATTTAGTTTGAACCACCAACTCTAGCCTCAGTTTACATCACGTCCTACAGAAACAACCAGATTAATTATGTATTATGTACCTCTATTGTATTAAACACTATATGAAACAAAAGGACAAAGCTGTCTGACTCTTTCTTTTGCTCTCCCCGAACTGGAAAACAGCCGTACACACAGATACCAAGTAAAAGACTTGTACGAATGTGAACCAGGCCGTCGCTGATTAAGAGAATTCAAGACGGATGCATTAAAGTTAGGAGACAAAAACATTCATCCTCCAACAGATTTGACATCTCGGGCCATCGCTTACACGAACAACTCGCTTCAAATCTCATTTGTTCAGCCTTTTCCCTGACAGGGACTCTGTTAGTGAAATATGACAATCATAAAAGCGTGTGTGCGGCGAGCTCCTGTAAATGCTCTATCTGCTTTCAGCTGGCTGTCAATACGTCCCAGACGACAACAACAAGGCTCATTGATCTGAAGGGGGGGGCCCTGCGCTCGCTACCTATGGCCCCGCAGCGAGCCCGGCGCATCTGAGAGGCTGTTAAGTGCCTGATCAGTCCTGATTAACATCCCATCATCTCAAGTCATGATCAACGCTAATCCAATTGGCTGCGCTTCTGACGAAAACCCAGTCAGTCAGAATGAAGTCGGGCTCAGGTTGCCTCGCCGATCGCCGTCTCACCGCGTCCTGCACACACACGATGGTTGAAGGGGATGATTTTTGACATATCAGGCTGAGAGACGGCCTTTTTTTCTTGAGTTAAAAACAGAGCGAGAGCGACCAGAAATTATGAATGGAGTAAAAACAATCCATCAACTCCTGGTCGCACAAAAGTACAAACATTTAAACATCTGACGACCCAGAAAATATTTTTCTTTTCTACACGGAGCTGAGAGAGGAGGGATGTTTTTGGGGAGCTTTCTCACGGCTGACTGACAGCTGCCGTATGAGCAGGGGTCGATCTGCCAACACCCCATCTGACGCACAGCAGAGCCCCTGGGGGACGGGCCACACGGGCCCGGCATGACAAAGCTCAGGGGTTGTTCGCAGCCCTCGCTGGGGGCCTGACCTTTCCGGGTCATCGATCCGAGGTCAAAGAGACACTTCCTGAGGGGAGACCTTTGACGACGCCGGCATGGCAGAACCTCGTTAAAGGCTTACGGAGTCACAACAATACCTCGGTTTCGCTTGTTGAGATCACAATCAGTGTCGCTTTAATTACCTGTTACAACAAACATACATTCTTATTTCAAGTTAACTCCCCCGTCGTCTGGACGCTGGACGACATCTCTTTTCTCTGTTTTACACTGAATGAACATCCGTTTTATACAGTAGGTCAGTTCATTCTGAACATTCGAGCCACGGCGATAAGAAAAAAAGCTTTGTTTAACTGTAAGCGTCACAGCAGCCATTAACAGCGGCGGCGTCACGTGTGCTCCGGCACAGAGGCCTTAAATTAGAAATGGAAATGTCACAATAGATTTCGTCAGCGGGGTGCCAAGGTACACAAATCAATAGCGAGGGCACTGCCTCTGACTAAAACAGAGACTTCCTTTTTAGTCCAGAATGTCATGCCCATCACCGCTTGATTGCTCTCATTATCTACATATTGATTAAGCGAGATGGTAGGGTGTTTAAAAGAAGAAGCAGTTAGAACAATTACTGGGTCTATTTTGAATGCAAATGTTTTTTTGTTTTCTTTCCAGCGGGGCCATTAAGTGAAATATTGTGCAATTTTCTTTGGTCTTGAACAGAATCAACAGAAATCTGTGTTGAAAACATAATTCTTCTTCGTCATACTTTAGCGATCAGGATATTAAGATGTATTGATTTCCCCCCTCCCCTTTGCGACTAATAATTTAATTTTAGCTTCCATTTTTTTCTGGCAGTCCTTTTCGTTACATTATCAAAGAACTCTTGGCTCCGAACGTTGTGTATTCTCAGGTACAAATTGTGTGTTTTGGCAGAACCGGAGCCTTCGTTTTGGCAGATAGTTCTCCCGTCCATTCACAAAAAAACTACAGGGTCTTTTGGCAACAGCGAAAAACCTTCCATTCCATTTTCACCTACTGTAGGTGCTCGCCTTTGCTGTTAAATGATGGAGGCTCGGATCTGCTGGTAACGTGTGGCCTCATTTTACACCTCCTCTACTGCTCCGTTTCCTGCTAAGTTATGCTAATGGTAAGCATCTGTGTTGGAGTTTTGAGACAAAGAAAATTCTCCTTCTCCTCCTCCTTCAGCCTGAGGACACTTTCGCTTCGAGGCCGCTCTCATGCTGCTTCTGTGCTGCATGGATGGAGAGTGCGAAGTCGACATTGAGGGAAACTGCCGCGGCTTCTCGAGAGGTGATAAATCCGAGGCCATAAAAACAGAAAAATAACACTTTTCAAAAAAAACCTGCCCTTCTGACTCAATCTCTGAAGCTGCTCCACAACACACAGTCTTTTCTTTCTTTTCACCCCCTCTCCTTGTATTTCACATGTTTTTTTCCCTCATTCTAGGTTATAAAAGAACAGAATCCCCAAAAAATATTAAAATTTAAAAATCCTGCTGTTAATTTCATTGAAGTACACGTAGAACTAAAAGTGTAAAAATCAATTTATGTGAGATAAAAAGTAGCTAATTCAAAATGGAAGAAGAGCAAAGAGAGACAAAAAGTATTAAGTACTAAAAATATGAAGGTTTTTTTCAATTCAATACATTTTCTATATTTAACTGGATTAAGTTTCCTCGAATTAAGAATCTGTAATTAATTAAACTCACATCAGAATATTTTATAATGAATAAAATGCCACTGTTGCAACACTGGTTGTGTCTTCTGCTGCTGCTACTAACAACGCGACTATACAACTGTTTCTGGCAAACAATGCTACTATCAAAGATATTTTTTAGCATTTACAGTTAAACTGAGTTAATTTGGTCCAAATTGAATTTTATCCAAACATATTTTACAACCTGCCAGTTAATATGTATTATAGGGTGCAACAGATTTGATTTGCGTGCAAAGGTCAACACTTGGGTCAACATACTGACTTCACAAAAACAGTAAAGTAAATTAATTTAAAGGGTAAAGCTGCTGTTAATCTTTATTTTCTTATTGTCAACAACTCCAGTAAAAAGATATAAACCATCAATATGCGCATTCATTTAAAAATGTACTGTAAATATTTGGAAAAATTGTCACAAATATATCGTTTTGATCTTAAATAACGCTACAAAACTTCCTAGAACAGCTCTGCACTGTCGTTTTTAGAAAGAGAAGAAGTGAACAATGCATCTGTGGGAACTGTTTTCAGCTGTGGATTTGGGATTGACACAAAAATAAACTACAGTGTCTGTTCATCGTAACAAAAGGAAACACTAACCAGTGATGCACTGTGATAAATCAGCCTTTGGATTTGAGTTGCTTTTGGTGTTTTTCTGGTATTTTATCATAAGAAGGAGGAAATATAGCCAAGTTTTACCCTTAAAGTACAAAACCAAAGCTGCTTTGTCTTCGTCGTGACATTCACTACTTGTAATTACCCCCAGTCTCTCCTCACTCTCCTCTCTCCTACAACTTCCATCTACATCTCTTTCCACCTCCATCTCTCGGCTCGGTGAAACCCATATGGGAGAGCTGCCGGCTGGGATGCCTGCTCGAGCGCCCAACCACGGTGCCCTCACCCTCCCGCCATCTGTCAGCGCCTCTCCAGTCTGCTGCAGGTTTGCCAACAGGACAATTCAGATGGTCAGCAGTCTCCTGCCACCGTGGCCACCCACCCTGGCTACCTCTGAAGGACAACGGGACAGTCTCGGTGACCTCTGGTTCGCTACTGTACGCCACGCCGCTCCCTCCATGTTGGATTTTGGGGCGAGCTAATTCACACCCAGTGGTCGGGGGTTTTTAGTTCACTGTTGTGGGTTCAGGACGGCACGAAATCAAGCCGGATGAATGGGAAGAATCTGAGAGGGGGTAAATATTTCAAGGACATACGGGAGGACAAGATGTTTTTTACACCCTCACAACTGTGGTTTACTTAATCTAAGCTTTCTCCAACTTACTAAAGCTATTAAAAATATTAAACAGCCTTAAAAAAAACAACAAAAGTTGCCACATCAGAGTACAACTATTAGATTTAAAGGTATACATGAGATACAGATTGTTTTTGTGTTCTCGTAAGCCTCAGCACCTCTGATTTGGTGTCTCAAGGTGTTCGAGAAACTGAAGGCAAAAAGAGAGAGAGAGAGAGAGAGAAAATAGACCCCCCTCTGGTTTTTAATCTAGGAAACCACCAGGAACCAGATCGAGGATCTCAGGCGGTCATCTGGCTCACGAGAGGTTAAAAGGTCTGTGATCAGGTTTAGTGCCAGAACTAATTCCTGCTCAGTCTAACCATCATATTTTCTTACACTCGACTATAAAACTAACAGGCTTTTTTCTTTGTTCTAGCTACGGATCCTCACTTCTGCATTTTTTTTCCCTCACAAGTTAGTTTCCAGGTTAAAGGGCATTGAGGACACAGGGAAGACTTGTTTCGTGTCTTTTCTCACAGTTTCATGGGCGTTTTGGCTCATCGGGAAAGACATGTGCTCGCAACCGGGTCCCACTGAGCTCCACTCACTCCATTTCTGTCCCCACCTTGGCACTACTTCCTCCAGAAGTGGGCCGTGCCAAGTCACCAGTCACTGTGTGCAAACCGCCGTGCACGACCAGGTACGACTAACTACCTCGTCCTTATTACCACCAGGATGAAATCAGAGCTGGTCAAGCGATAGAATATTTATATTTTTTTTATTAAACTCTAAGGGACTATTCTTAGAAACTGACTTTTTTGTCTTGCAGGAAAAAAAAAATCATGCTTGTTTTCATGCTGTAAAAAAAAAAATCCCCACTGAAAGCAAACAAGCCTTCGACTGAAAAGGATAAATGTAGAGTTTTCTAATATTACACCGCCTGATTTAGAAAATCTAACCACACGAGATGGTTTGCACAAAAAGGTCATCTAGGAGCATTTTAAAAAGATTTTTATTTAAAAACTCATTTGACTGCAGTTTGGCCTCCCTGGATATAAAAATATCACTTCAACCCCTTAAAAAAAAAAAAAAAATCCACCACAATATTTTGATGTTTATGCAAATAAATCACACTGCAATAATATCTCAGTGGTGGTGTGAGGTGCACGAGCAACACGGGGCGAGAAAGATAGAGAGACACAGAGAAACAGAGAGAGAGCGAGAGAGAGAGAGAGAGAGAGAGAGAGACACCCATGCACCTGTCTGCAGACCCGCAAGACTGCCGCAGCTCTCCAGAGAGCACTTGTGCGAGCAAAGGTGAGGCGACCGAGAGACACGGAAAAACACACACCGCCACATGCACTCACTCTCCCCGTGTACGAAACGAGACGAGACGAGAAAGGGAAAAAAACACACCACAGATGTTGACACACACACCCAAACACGAGCACATGCACAAACACAGAGAGAGAGAGAGAAAGAAAAAAGACGTGGTCTCTTACTCACAGTTTTCAGTCTGGAAGTCTGGAACGAACTGCTCGTCATTGTCGGGAACTTGAGCTAAAGACACAAGCGGAGAAGAAGAAGAAGAAGAAAAGGGGGATGATTTGTTTGTGATGTTGATGGACAACGCAGCATTGATCACAGCTCTCTACAGTCCGATACCCTCCTCTGGCAAACAGTCTCCTGGGATATTAGGCCGGCCTATCCCGCCGTTGTTGTCGGTTAAAGAACGCCGCTGCGGAAAATATGTTTTACAGGAAACGAGGGCACGAGGTAGTTTGTTTTTCTTTGATGCCCACGTTAAAAATGAGAAACTAGGATTTATATGTTTTGCCTCAGAGTCGCGACAAAGAATATTCAGTTTATCTGTTATTAAATCCTGGATTTTTTAAAAAATGTGTTAAAAAAATTGACAATTAAAGTTATTTTTCAATCATATTGTACAAACTTCCTCAGCAGACAAAGATGCCGTGGAATCGTAATTGTTCAAAATGCAGTTTCTGATGAGCATTTTAGGGATTTAACGAAACAAATTAAATCATTTTTTCTTGATTTTAGTGCAGCGATCTTCCTTATTATGTCTAAAACAAGTTGATTTCTATTGAAACGGTTAAAAATCCTCAACAGATTCAGATTTCAGTGTTTGTTTTAATGAAATCTGATTCATACGGGCTGAGAAAAGGCGAACAGGAAATGCACCAAAATCACAAAACAAACGTTCAAAATAACCTTGAGAGGTTTATATAAAACGCCGTACAATAAAACCGTGTTTTCCACCGACGCCAGCCTGCGAGGGGGGAGAATATATTTTGCTTGAGGTGACCGTCTACCTCCTAATTCCACTTCCTGAGGTCGCCTTGTCCATTGACTGCTCCACAGCCTCGCCTCGCGCTCCTTGCCAGCAGCCAAACACCCATTGTTAACAGTATCTAATTGGCTTCTTCCCTACTGGTGAATCCACCTGTACCTACCGAGCCAGGTCTGTTCCAAAAACCTTCCAACGCTTCACCTGCGCCTCCAACGCCCCTGCACTCAGGCTAATGCTAAAATAATGAAGCCCGCTCGGCGCCGGCTCCAATTAAACATGTACATATTTATATCGCACGTATTTACACTCGGTGACAGTCCTCCGTGTCCCTCAAGTTCCACTCTCTCTGGCAAAAAGCAAAAGGAGATTTAAATGTGTCATTAGCACGTCTATTTATACACACAATGGGGTGGATCCTCATTATCACAGCATCGGTAACATGTCTCGACATGTCTCGAGATCTTGAACAAAATCACTGATTTTCCATTTTTGCCACTCTTGATATAATCAGGGATGGTGTGTGTGTGTGTGTGTGTGTGTGTGTTTTTTTTCTTTCTCCTAGCCAGAGGTGTGAATTGAGGAGAGTAAACAATCAACAGATCAAGAGGAGAAATTGCTGCATATTTTCCAACAATGTCAGGCGGGTGAAGAGGACAGCAAACAAAGGGGGAGAAATGAGTTGACTGGAGGTTGTGCTGTCGTTAAAGCCATCAACTCTCTATTGTGTGCAGCTCTTTTAAATGCATTTTGTTTTTCAGCCCGGCTGAAGTGCTGCTGATCTGGAGAACAACTCTGCTGAAGGCTTCCTTAAAGGGCCATTAGATGACAATTCAGAATAATATATTAAACAAATATGAGGGAGAGTCCTCACATGGTGAATTATACTTACATCCTCTAAGATCTCAACACTTTTATCTTATTTCCTTTTCCTTTTTTTCAGAAAACACAATGGTGACAAACACTGAAACAAGGCTGCAGAGAAACAGCTCTCGTCTCAACACAACACAAACAAAACTTCAGAGAACCTAACTTGGAACGGGACGAAGACGAGGAGAGATGAGAAACAAAAGCACAAGAAAGAGAAAAAAAAAAGAAAGGCAGCAGAGTCTCTGTGTCCGAAAAGGAAGTACAGGATGGATGAGTCACCGGCCTCAGTCTGTGAATGAGCCAGCTGATCCCTGCAACAAACTCCTGGGGAGAACGGCAGAGCTGGAAATCTGCCGCCATTCACAAAACAAAAAAAAAAGAGAGAGGGAGAAGGACAGAAGGGAAGGGAGAGAAAAAAAAAAAAAAGGAGCGAGGATGAAAAGGGAGACGTTGTAAAGGCTGTGAACGGGAGGCCCGAGCAGGAGAGACTATCCGAGGTATTTCCTAAACCTGCGACAGCTCCGGGTTTGAGTTTTAGACAAGTCCTGCGAGTTCCAGGACAAACTGTGCTGTTAACACCAGAATTTCAAGGACGAGTCGTCACACGAACAAGAAACCCAACGTGTTCTTAAACCGAGAAATCTACAAAGTGACTCTTTTTTTTCTCCCCCCGGCAGGACAGATAGTTTAATACGTCCAAAAAAGACCTGAGTGGAGGCGGAGGCGGAGGGCAGGAGTGGTTCCTAGGTGTCAAACACACGCCTGTCAGCTGACGAACCCTCTCAACCGCTCGCTCTCCGGAGTCGGAAATTCAGCCGGTCTCCCATAATTCCTCCTCTTGTTCCAATTACCTGAACTAATAAATCTCAGGAATGGGGAGGTATTCCTTTTCATCTTAATGGACAGGAAGTAATTCATTAAATCTACAATCTTGAAGCGTACATCATCACATTGATCCACGACGGGCAGAACTGTAATCCTTAACAGTAATACCTCTTATCAGCCGCCGCCGTCTCCTTCCTCACTTTGGATACTGAAATATTAAAATCGTGTCTTATTCTTTTTACACGCCCCGCGGTGCGCGCCGCGCCGACCTCATAATCTAACCGCTGCTCGGAGTCGGCTCGACTACTATCTGTTTCAAAGCACACTTTCCATTTTTTAAAAGCTCCGGACGGAACGGCGAGCGTTTTCGAATGTGCTAAAAGAAATGGATGGAGCCGGTAAATGATTGAGAGGCTTATTCACCTGTGTGAGCCCAAAAAAAATTTCTCCAGACACTTTTCCAGAGGACGTGTAACGATTCAATCCTTATTCTTAAAAAAAAAATAGAGTATTTAAGGTGATTCAATCACACTGCGCACGAGAGGATTCTACTTTATAACCAGAATTATGGCTTTACAAACTGAGCTCGCACTGATATGTTGAGATAGATGTACTTTGGGGGGCAGGTTGGCATTTTATCGTTGCAGCTGCTGATAGAAAATTCAGATTATTACAAATAAAACACAAATAAAACAACATATTGTAGGAATAAAGTTAATATTATTTGCCTTTATAACACAGATCTCCTCGTCTTCTCATAATTTCTAATCGTCCTATTTTAACTGAAGCACTAAAAATAACCCCAAAAGTCATTTCACACATTACAACATATATTTTTCTAATTTTTTTAGCAATTAACACAAATTTTGAACACTGAATAATGAGTTTTTTCTGTTCTTATAAATTTGGAAGCACATTTCAACACGGTGTGGGAGAGGGAAGATGCAGTCGAGCGTCGCTTACGTTCCAAAACATATAAAATTCTTATTTTCACACCTGTGTTTTGGCACATTTGCAGAGAAAATACCTGCAATTTTGTCTTTTTTTTAATAAATACATACAAAAAGTAGTTTCAAAGCAGTTATGTTCAACTTTACACTGTCTGGATTTCTGCTTTTACACCGACAGATCGAATCAAACACTCCTTCCATGAACTCTGAAAATGTTTTGACCTTAAACTCTAAAATACCAAATATTAACTTTCAGTTTACATGCAAATATTCAAAGCACGTTTGCTTCTCAGTGAGACGCAAACGTACGAAAAAAGTCAAGCAAAGAAGTCAAGAAGTGGAACATGCACATGCACATAGAACACACGGACAAAGTCAGCAGGAGAAGACGAACAATATTCACCACTAACCAAAACTTCGGTGCTGCAGACACGATGGAAAGAGGACACTCGCGCTTAAATCCTGAAGCATCACGTCTCAGTTAGACCACAAAGAGCAAGTCTTGCCATCAGAGACAAAAATATATTTAAAAAAAAACCGAAGAGACTGATAAATATATTTAAAAAAAAACAAAAAAACAACTGTCGATTTGAGAAGCTGGTTCTGGTGGTTTGGAAGTCTGCGATTAAAAAAAAAAAAATTATAGATCCATTCTCTTTTTTTTTTTGCTGCCAAGAAATGAAATTGAAGAAGACAAGGTGATGGTACAGCTGGAGAAGATAGAGAGGTGTGCTGAGAGGAGGCAGAGAGAGAGAGAGAGAGAGAGAAGAGAGAGAGAGAGAGGGGGAGAGAGAGCAGATGAGAGAGTAAGTGAGCAGGAGAGAGAGAGAGAGAGAGAGAGAGAGAGAGAGAGAGAGAGGAGGCTACAGCAGAGCTCTGGTATAGAGGTGGAGGTGGCGGCGGTGGCGGCGGCTGGCGTGCAGCACGTTAGCTCCTGCCAAAAGCAGAAGAGACAGTGAGCGTCGGAGAGCCTTCTCCTGGTAATTTGTGATGACACTCTCTGGGTAGAGCCTCCTCGGTCTCCCTCAAGACCCCTCGCTCACAGTCTCTAATGTATGCATGACACACAAGGTGCCTCTTCCACACAGGCTTTTAATTGGACTGCGACGCTAGGCAAGTAACTCCAGGCTGCTTTCTTCCCCCCCCTCACAACCTATCCATTTTTACCCATCTCTCCTCCTTTTTTTTTCTCTTTTTTGCTCGAGATTTGAAACACTCACCTTCTGCCAGCCAAGTCTCCTGCAGCTGACTGAGGTCCTGGAAGAGCTCTGGAGATGGAGGTGGGGGGGGGGAAGAACCAAAGCAGAGAACAAGGCTTGATGGCGGTTAAAAAAAAAAACCCAGTCAAAGCCCAGGAGAAGTATCAGAAACAACTGACTTCATTACGGAGGGCTGATATGCCGGCAGAGCCACTGGGGCTCAGTGGGCACGTGTGCAGCTAATAACAAGTCAATTTGTGTCTCTGACCACTGACAGAGGCTTGTGAGAACCATCACAGGCCGCTGTGTTGTAATTGAGATTCTGTACTTAGCAGCACAGGTGGCCACAAACCAATTGAATTTTGCTAAATGTTTAGGAGCCGTGAAATTAACTTCTCCCCCTGCCCTCTGCCTACCTTCAGTGTCCAGAGCCAGGTCGGACTTAATGAATTTTCTCTTTCTGTCATGTGCCGGCCTCTGGCAGCTCGTTGTCTTTTCCTGCGGCTTCTGCAAAATAACACACACACACAAAAAAAGAGACACAAATCAATTTTTTTTCATCCCCTCGCCGGAGCAGTGATTGTGTTGTTGGCCGCGGCGCACGTGCAAACCGAAAGAGCAAAAGGGAAAAGAGCCTCAATGAGCCACTCATGGATGCCTCTGACACTTGTAAAGCCTGACCTGTGCAGACGGACCCGTGCTTCACGCAGCAGATAGAATGGACATGTAGTAACATGGACCAGCGTGTCAGTGTGTTGAGGAGAGGGCACCTTGTTTAGCTTGTTTATCTTGGATGATTAAATGCAACTTAAACGGTCCCTGAGGGAGAAATGAGTCTTGGCAGCAGCAGCAGAGAGGAAGGCAAGAGATGAGATCAGCACAAATAAAAATAAAAAAAGTATTAAGAGAGAAGAAGAGACATTCACAATAATGAAAGATGATGTGAAAGATCTGATTTGGCTTCAGAGTGTTATTCTTCTGCTCAGTGATCACTCACTTTGGAGTTACAATAAGGCACTTGCTGGTCGTGAAATCCATCCATTCTGCGCCGCTGTGGCTTTAATAGACGAGCGATCTGCAAAGTCTCCTGTCCGGTCACCCTTTAAAAAAAAAAAGAAAGCGAGATGGATGGAAATCAGAAAGAAGGAGGACGTGAATCTCTCATACAGCACAGCTCGGGAACCTCTACTGTTTTGTTTTTTGTGGAGAGCGAAATCAGAGACAAACACATCCGGCAACGCTGTAAAGTTCAGTTGACAATCTGCAAATGTCGTGCGTAAAAACGCGGAGCGCGCAGCGAAATGTGTTCCCCCCTCCCCACTGCTGCAGAATAAACTTATGACGGAGGGTATGAAGTGTGCAGTTACCTAGCGACCTCGCTTTTCATCCGCTTGCAGAGTGCCACGGAGCGGCTGCAGGATCTCCACAGTCCCGGCTGCTGCCTGCGCTTCTCCCCCGCTCGCTGTGTTGCTGTCTAGCGGCTTGGCATCGCCTCCCGGGGCCTCCCATGGAAACAAGCCGCACTCCGCTTCCTATTGGTTGTCAATGTCTTTCACTGGATCAGATTGCTGGCAGTCAATCACGCACGGCTGCAGGCGGTAAAGCACCGGAGAGCAGTCAGTGTGCTAACATCCAAGTGTCATGCGCTGCGTTTGTTTCTCTCTCTAAAGTTTGGATTTATGTTTAAGGCGAAAAACTTGTGCGTAATTTTTTAAAAATGCGTTTGGAGTTGAGACTTCAAAACACACATGCAAGCTGCACCTGCACGCCCCCCCTCCTCCCCTCACACACACACACACACACACACACACACACACACACACACACACACACACACTCCTCTCCCGGTCAAGTTTGTGTCCATGGTAACTGTGTTTTGAAGAGCCTCCAGAGGGACTCGCCGCAGCGCCAGCTCTCCCCTCTCCTGTAAGGGATACATTGTTGGGAGTGCCGAGGACCCGCAGAAGGCACTGACCTGGAAGCGAAGCGCAGGTCACCGGGCAAAACTGAGGACAGCTTCCAAAAAAACACACCAAACACTACTCTCTCTCTCAAAAAAAAAAAAACACATGACCGATTGAGTTAAAAGAGAAGCGTCTTTAGCCTGAAGCTGTTTTCCTGCAGCTTCCTTCAACACTGTGGGAAGCTGAACGAACACAGATAAAGTTGAAGTTGTCAGCCGGGAAAAGAGGTGTTGATTATAATCTATAATACATGTATATTAAAATAAAAATATAAATGGAACAACATGTGAACACAGAGCTAGGAGTTTAGCTATGTAAGCTATGAGACAGTAGGGCTAGCTTACTAACGTTAGCTAGCTAGTGAGCTAAGCTAATGCAGACGCTAGCTAGACATTGTGTCCTTATTAAAACTGTTCAGCTGCAGACTTCATATTGTTAGTTGTTACACTTATACATGTTATAAACTTAACTTACCTAACACTGTCATTTCACTGCTGTTAAAGTTACACATCTTACATCTTTTGGCTAAATACGTGACACTTGATCTGACCAGTTTCTTTACGCAGTTATTTACATAAACACTGGGAAGCCTTAAAAAACGGAAATACAGCCTGTTGTTTGTCAGATAAATGTAATAGTTAGCTTTATTTATTTTATATTAACATAATCTATAATTCATTTATATCAAAATAAAATAGAAATGGAACAACATGTGAACACGGGCTATTAACGTTTATGAGGAAACGTTAGCTAGCTAGTCAGCTAAGCTAACGTAGCTAATCTAGACAGCAATTTCGACTTAAAACTGTTCACTAGCAGACTTCATATTAGTTTTTTTCTTTCTTTCTTTAATTTATTACACTTATCATTATCATCTTTATACATATTATGAACTTTACTTACCTCATACTGTCATTCAGGTGACACAGGCCTTTGCTTTTAGGAGTGATGCCTCCTCTGTTGCTCTTCTGGAGGTTTCTTTCTTTCTTTATGGTCAAAGTTTTAATCTGATTAACTTTCTTTGTCTAAATTGAGGATGTCAAAATAGTTGGTGCCACTTATTTATCGTAAACTCCTTTGAAGATTTGTCATGTTGAGTTTCATGAAAACATTTGACCTGATTTGTCTTTTAATGGCTTTATTTCTTACTTTGCGTTATTTTTCTTAACCCATCAAGTTTCAACACCACAAGAAACCTTCAAGAAAACGTCAAAAGCAATCAGACAAAATAAAATATGTGGCAGGAATTGAACAAATACATTAAACTTTAAAAAAAATTGTAATCTTCCCCCTAAAAGTCTTTATGAGCGCAGCAGGTAACATAACCGGGGCTCTGACTACCTTTGTTCCACAGTGCAGTTTTAAATAGAGGATTTATTCCTGCAAGTAAATCCATAAAAAAGATCTTTCAACTAATATTTATGCAGCTTATCATTTCAACAAAGATTAAACAGAAACAGAGATTTTGATGATACGTATCTCTAAAACTCAGGAGTTGTATCTAAGAGTCCTCTGAAGGGAATGTTTTTACAGTACAACAATCAATATAAAGATTTCCCCGATACAGGACAGCTCCAGGACAAACCCCCTGAAAGGAACCTTTACCTTCGCATTAAGCACTCGACTGAAGGACGGACATATCGGACGGCAGCAGTGGTCACGCTGATGCCATCTTGGATCCAGGCAGGGTTCCATTACCGGGGCAGGTGAAGTGGATGTGAAGTGAAGCACCGTGTCACTCCTGCTGAACCCCCCCGAGGACGGAGAGACGCGGTTCAAGTGTAGGCGTCCAACCATCTGACACCGAGACACGCGGTAAACCAAGTGCCACTCCAGACAAACAGGATGGACTCACTTTCTCACTGGAGTTCCTGAAGAGTTGACTTTCGTGCAGAAGTCCGACAGTAGATGCCGTGAAAGTCGTAAGTCTTTGCTAAGAAATCAGTAATAATGTTTGTTTTGTACTTATTTAGTGAAAACTGTGATTATCAAACAGAGGATCTTGTCGGCGCCCCGTCAGTGTCGAGGTCAACGGGGCATTGATCGTTAGAAATGAATAATCTGATTGGTGCACTGAAAACTGATCATTATCACTTCAAATCCACCAGCTGATGGGGGGCGGTGTTGTCTCCTAATTTATAATTGATAATTGACATTCTGGTCATTTCCCATCCCCACACAGCTCCAGACCCACGGATGAGATGTACAACTACGTAACGTAGAGTGTTAATGTTACAGTTTTGACCCACGAAAGTGAGATCACTAATCTGTTACCTACAGTAGCTCTTGTTTTCTAACTCTTGGATAAAACAGGATGTGAATAAGCACAAAAAGCTGCAGTAATATCACAGTTTATATTTCTTCACTGTGTTGTGTGTCGGGGGTCAACGGTCAAACGCACAAAGAACACCAGAACACTGCGTCGAACAACAAAAGCTTTTTTTTTATTATTATTATTTCCATCATCACTTGTTCCGAGTCAACACTGGCAGGCAATAATTTGTTTTAGGCAGAGCGACATGGTGTGAGTTCTAGAGTGAAGCGGTAAGCGGAAAAATAAATAAATACTGTGTACAAAAATACAACCTCACTGTACAAACGCTGCGGAGTACAAAGCAAAGAGATGGAGACAGAGCAGACCTCGGTCTCCTCGGGCGTATGGCACTTTTTTTAAAAGACTCAAATAGTCGAGCCTGTAATTCTTCTCAGAAAAAAAACAACACACAAGCAGTTGTGTTAAAAACAAAGACATTTGTCAGGTGTGTGTCACACCGGTGGGTCCGTAACAAATCCCCTGGAATCTGAAGTTGTATTTATCTATTCAGACGCAGAAACTTATCGATCACCATCCAGAATTATGTCTTTTTATTTGTACGAGCAGTTTTAAAGGTGCACTACAACCCTTTTTCTGCTCACGTGAGTGGCTGTAAAATGCCTCTGAGAACTGTAATCACTGGATGGCATTGATTTTCGGTATCGATTCTTTAAATCAAGACGGTACAATATATATGTCGATAGTCATTTTGTGTTCGGACTTTAATTGGTTAATGTACGCTCGGCGGACTGTAAACACTCAACGGTAGACATCAGAGCAAATCAATGGCTGGAGGAGGTCCGACCGCTCCTCGTGAACATCCAGCTGCACAGTCATCGTACCGACAAACACATCAGATTTTTTTTTTTTTGTTGCCCTTTACACTTTAAAAATACCTGAGAACCTGATCAGGAAAAACACAGGATCCCACACAAATGCAGCCATTTTTTTTTTTTTTTTTAATAGATAAAGTAATGATATGCTTAAACCGCGCAACACCGCAGCTGTCAAAAACGATCAACTTCCACATTGTGTCAAAACAGATCTCAGGCCAGTCATGCAACGGAAAGTGTGCGCACGATTGGCAAAAACTGTCCGGACATCTCTCGTGCGACGTGAAACAAAGAGTGTCATGCATTTTTCATGAAGATCATTAATCATTCCTAATCTTTTTCACCGACGGAGCAGCAACACGGCAGATCAAAACATGACAAGGGTGACTCGCGGGAACCAGTTTAAAAAAGAGAAAGCAAAAAAAGCGATTCTCTTGTCTTTTTTACGCCACTTGAAGCCGTTCACGAGTCAAGCGCCGACGAAACGCTGAGCAAAAGACACTTCACTTCTCACTAAACACGAGATCAGCCGCTAAACTCCAGATATGTCAGCTTCGACAGCGGCAACCTCGCTCAGTGTCCATCATGCATCAGGGGTATGCAAATGCAAAAAACTGTTAAAAAACATCAATAGCAGCAAAATATGAATAAATAAATAAATACATCATATCACAAAAAACACATTCATCTGTGGGTTTTTGTCCACACGGCACGGATCACAACGGCGAAAAATAAAAAAAACAGACTTTTAGAAAACCGAGCTTCCCGAAATAGCTTCAGTATTTTTGGAGCTAAACTACACGACACGCCGTCGATCAAAGCGTCGGCTCTGCACGCGGTCCTCGTTCCGGATCAATTGAGGGCTTCATCGGCGACGTCTCCATGCTGCAGGCGATACTCACTGAACCGACAGTTTGCTACTGTACGCTGGGCTATCAAACAGGCGTCAGAGACCCTCCTCGCTAACGGGCCGAGAGATGATCAACTTGTGACCGCCGCCACTCCGCAGGCGCTCGCGGCGACTCCCGAGGTCCCGACGGGATCAGTCTTTGCTCTCGGTGCGCGTTCGTCTGATGAAGGAGGAGAAGAAGCTGCGGCCTTGCTGCGGTCCCATCAGCATGGGAGCCTGGTTCTTGTGGATGATCTCGATCTGGTTGGAAAGAAGCAGGGAGGAGATTTAGTCCGGTGTTTGCAGCATCACAAAGACATACGTTAGGAGAGACGTGAACTGTCGAGGGTCCTTAAAGGGATATTCCGGTGTAAGTTTAATCCATGGTCTAACACATCTAGACACCGAGTAAGACTCCCCCTCGAGAGGTCAAGTTTGCTGACCGCTAGCTTAGCTAGTTTTAGCAACCTCAGAAGAGGCCGCACGAAAACAAAACAACTCATCCTCTCCTCCAGCAGCCTGCCTGTGTTTGGAAGCCCTGACGAGTCGATTACCAAGTGCAGTAGATTTCCGCAGCTCAAGGATGAAAATGTCTGATTATTACTCCATTACTTCCCTTATTTTCCCTGTCAGCTCTCGATAATAAGAACTGAGCATTCCATGGAGTAATAATCAGTAATTTTCATCCTTGAGCTGCAGAAATCTACTGCACTCGGTAATCGACTCGTCAGGGCTTCCAAACACAGGCAGGCTGCTGGAGGAGAGGGTGAGTTGTGCTGTGTTTTTAATACAAATCCAGCAAAGCTAGCAGATGTTTGATGCTTCGTACTGTGTGCTGGGACTGTACATGTACTGTTGCTGAAGTTTGGTGCTGTTCTGACCATTAATTGTGGCTTTTTGATGGCGGTTTCTAGTTGGAGACATAAGCTGCAGTGTATTGTTATCGTGCGGTCTTTTCTGAGGTTGCTAAAACTAGCTAAGCTAGCGGTCAGCTAACTTGACCTCTCGAGGGGGAGTCTTACTCGGTGTCAAGGTGTGTTAGACCATGGATTAAATTTACACCGGAATATCCCTTTAATGTGGAAAAACTTTAAGAATCCCCGGAGTTCATGTCTCCGATAACGAATGTTAACAAACCTTCTGGTGCATTATGGTAAAGTGTGTGTTATCTGACAATATCCTGCTTCCCAACAAGGATGCCATTTCTGCTGAAGGTTGAAATTATAGATCAACGATACAACAAATATCAACCATCAAGGGTTGTCATATTAAGAACACACGTCATTATACTGTTGCACTGAGAGTGTGAACGCAGTAATGGGGAGAGGAAATGTGACCATCTGCATTAAAGGGGCCACGTTCACTTCATTTATTGTACTCGTGCACTCTGACTCGGTAGCAGTTACCATCTTTTGTCGGCTTTCTGCATCATCATCAAACGTAACCGAACTTAATGTATGTTACAAAATGCAAAAAATTAAAACCTTTATTAGGAAAGAGATCTAAAAGAATACATGAAATAAATGTGGTGAATAACTGAGCTCTGTTTTAAAGATGCAACATTTTTATTTAAGTATTTATAAGCATCAGCAGCTCCAGTCACAGAGCGACGCAGCTCCTAAAACATCATTAACAATCAGACCAAATTAATTAGTGGACAAAAATCCTCCAACGTAAGAAAACTAAGAGGACAAACTTGTATGTTAGGCTTAAAAAAAGTGGCATTTTACCAGAATCTCCTCTGGAAAAACAGTCAAAATGTCAGTTTGCACCGTTTAATTCAGACCTAGTTATCAAAGAAACTGAGATACGTGTCAAACGTCGCCTCAAAATGCAAATGGTTTGCTGGTGTCGAATATGTTATGCACGCAGAGGAACCGAGACGAATTTGCATAGTTGTTGTTGTTAATAATTAGTGGGTTAACATCCCAACAACTGTGATGTTTTTATAAGCATTTAACAGGTCGACTCATTCAAATTCAGCTCTGACATACAGTATGAAAAACACGCCGTGGAAATCACCGCAGCACGATTGTGTTTTTATCAGATCCTAACTTCGCTCCGGCGAGCCGTGCCGGCGGACACGAGAGCTCTCTGAGGCTACTCGTTTTGTCACGGTGCCGGGTTTTTGTAGCGATCCATATGTAAATCTCAGCGGCACTCCATCTGCAGTGGCGTTGTAATTAAAGCTAAACACGAGCGTAATCAACGCTAACTGAAGAGTTTCATTACGAAGAAACGAGGAACTTGGACGGAGGGCAACACTTGTCGAGGGACACGTCTGAGACGGAGACGGCGAGCAAATTAGACGAAGGATGACTTGCAACGTTAAGTATTTGTTATCGTGAATTACGGCGCAAAGAAACACAAAACAAGGATCTGTAGGAGACGAGCGGAGGGACAGACACTGAACCAGATGCCATCTGTCTTTTAATTTGAAACCAGTGCTTCAAGACCTTATTGGATGTGTTTTTTTATTTATTGTGCTGTGAAAAAATCCAGTATTGTGCAACTGATTATATGTCGTCCTGTTGTTTTTTTTTATTATTCTTAAAGGGATAATCCGGTGTAAGTTTAATCCATGGTCTAACACACCTTGACACCAAGTAAGTCTCCCCCTTGAGAGGTCAAGTTTGCTGACCGCTAGCTTAGCTAGTTTTAGCAACCTCAGAAAAGACTGCACGATAACAATACACTGCAGCTTATGTCTCCAACTAGAAACCGCCATCAAAAAGCCACAATTAATGGTGAGAACAGCAGCAAACTTCAGCAACAGTACATGTACAGTCCCAGCACACAGTACGAAGCATCAAACATCTGCTAGCTTTGCTGGATTTGTATTAAAAACACAGCACAACTCACCCTCTCCTCCAGCAGCCTGCCTGTGTGGGGAAGCCCTGACGAGTCGATTACCGAGTGCAGTAGATTTCAGCAGCTCAAGGATGAAAATGTATGATTATTACTCCATTACTCCATTCGTACTGTGTGCTGGGACTGTACATGTACTGTTGCTGAAGTTTGCTGCTGTTCTCACCATTAATTGTGGCTTTTTGATGGCGGTTTCTAGTTGGAGACATAAGCTGCAGTGTGTTGTTTTCGTGCGGTCTTTTCTGAGGTTGCTAAAACTAGCTAAGCTAGCGGTCAGCAAACTTGACCTCTCGAGGGGGAGTCTTACTCGGTGTCAAGATGTGTTAGACCATGGATTAAACTTACAC
>JBBNBP010000025.1:0-37207 GCA_039737535.1 Lagodon rhomboides | reverse complement strand
GTGTGACCGTACGTCTACCTGCTGTTAAGTTTACAAAAACAGGAAACATTTTAAATACATTACACAACGGAAATCTTAATGTTTAATGAACTGATTTGTAACCTTGTGACAAAATCGGCTTGAAATGTAGGATTTATTGCAAACAAAAAAATTTCACTGGATGACGACAGTGAAATTAAACTGAAAGCTCAGAAAAGCTAACAGGTGGACGTTTGATTTTTTGTGACCTGTTCTTTGGATTCTTGGTGCAGCATTGAAAACAATAATAGTGTTTTTTCATCACAGTGAGACAGCTTCTTACCTTTCACTCTCAGCTCTCTTTCTTCAGATTCTGTCCCATCAGCAAACTTACACTTGTACCAGCCCTCATCTGACACTGACACTCGAATTGTCATTTCTCCTGTTCTGGATGTCCAGTGGTTTCTGTCCATTTGAAGAGGTGATCCATCTTTGTAAAAGGTAGCTGTCATCGTACTTCTTGTAGTACGATTCTTACAGCGCAGAATCACCAAGTCTCCTTCAAACAAAGTGAATGCAGGAACTTCCAGGACTGCATCAGCACCTATGTAACAGAGGTAGAGAGATGTTTTATTAATACGTTCAATCAATAGAACATGTGATTTATCTGACAACATACAAGTTATGTAGCAGTGATATTACATCAATATGAAATATGTTTTTAAACTGGATCAAGAACATTCAACATTAAGGAGGATTTGAGGAAGCAGTAAAAGTTTATTTACCTATTTAGCTTAGTGCAAAAATTACAGTCATTTTGCTTTGCAGTGAACACAGAGGATGGGTTATTATTATGGTCGAGTCCTGAATTTGGAAACCAACGTTTATCTATTTATATGAATCTCTTGATGTCAACAGCTGAATTCTGCCTCTTTCTCACTTTTCTCTGATTGTTTCTGTGATAGTTTGTCATTTGAAGCAAATCACCTCAGATTACAAAGTGTACTGAGCTGTGTGAGAGAGAAACTGTCAGAGAATCACAGACTGAGTCAGTCAAGGTTTAAAGTTTCAGGACCTGAAAATAAGATTGAGTTTATGTTCATACATCAAACATACACAGTGCAAAACATGATCATATCAACATGGCTTATAAATAAGTAATACTGTTGCTGCTGAACTTGGTGATAGTAACAATAAGTTTACAGAGCTGCTGGATACAGTTAACAGTGATTTTATGACTCATACATAGAGACTATAGAGTAATAAAGTTTAAAGACATACAGAAATGATGCCAAAGAGCATTGAAACTGTTCTGGAGGTTTGTAGTTTTCACAGACTTACGACTACTTAGATTATTTAAGACACTTTAGTTTGGTTTATAATTTGTCAGCCATCTGTTTGTGAAGCATTTGGCAACTTGTGAGTGTTGCAGCTCCCAGAGGTAATACCAAGAAACACAGCATGAGGCAGCAAACACACCATGTCACTGCCCAACATGAGTCAGTGAGACAGTGACAGACTGTTGTAAGTGACTGTATCACCTGCTGGTTCTTTCTCCTCATCAGAGTGATCTTCTTCTCCATCATTCTGCCCTGTTAAAATTATAAAATAGATAACAGACTCATCATTTGTATTAAGTCTAGATAAGGTTTTGTTCATATGATCTTTCTAACAAAGCAGGTTGAACAGCTTTTTCTACATAGCTTCAGTGAACCAAACTAAAGGAGCTTTACAGTCACTAAACTTATTCCAGTGTGAAGTCAGTGGTATCATGCAGAGCGACGCTTTCCAAGTAGCTTCCTTTAACAACTGAGCACTAATCCAGTCATTTCATAATGTGCACTGAGTAAAATGAAACATATATGGAAAAACACAACTGCAGAAACAAGTGATCAAGAGTGATACAGTAGGTGACATATAGGACAAACATGATCAGTCAATATAGAAAAGAGAACTAGTCACCTTCAGCATGTCCGTACAGGAGTGTATTCAGCACTAAAATAAAGATTCAAACTTCATTAGACCAGAATCAAATACAAAATCCAGCTGGAGTTTCATCAGTGGCAACTATTGTTTATCAATCAACAGTATCACACATTTCTGTGATGATATTCTGCTACAGAGCTACAGAGGTGGGAAACACATTTAAAAGACTCTTCAATATATAGAGGCCGAGTAAAATAAGCAATACATGTAATTCCACAGCTATATACATAATACCTTAGATCATATACTGTACATGCATTGTCCAGGTATGTGAGCAAAAACTAGCGCAAAAGTAACTAGTTGAGTAATATACTTAACATAATCCTCCAATCTGAACCAAGACAAACCAGCAACAAAGGTCACGTCTACACAACTACTACACTGATATAAATACTGAACATCACATAGAAAGTCACAGATGTACTCACAGAATAACCCGAGCACACCGAGCAGAGTGGGACCCATCTTCACATCCAGCACCGACACTGTCGGCACGATCTTAGAAATGTCAGAGCAGAGTTTTTCATCAACTTCCTCGTCTGAGTGCAGTTCTCACTCTGTTCTTGCTTCCCTTTCACACAAAGCTCAAACAACTTCAGTGGCTTTGACCGCAGCATACTTTGACACCTTTACATTTCCTGTCCACTGTGAATAAATTATGAGCTCATCTCTCTTGCAAAGGTTTGTTCCTCATCCTTATTTCACATCCAAGAAACATAAGATCATTGGATTTAATCATATTACATCACACTAACATTTTATTGTTAGCTAATCTGTACATGTTATGCCGTCCAACAGTTCTTGCATCCACAGTGCTGTATTTCAATGAGGGTGTGTGTTGTGTGTACACACAGTGCAGTCAGAAAGTATTTAGGTTCCTCCACCTTTAACACATTTTGTTATGTTGCAGCTTTATGCTAAAATCAATTAAATGCCTTTTTCCCTCATCAATCTACGCTCAGTAACTCATGATGTCAGAGCAGAAAGTAGTCAGGCCCCTTCTGGTGGACCTCATGGGACCTTATTTCAGAGAGAAAATGTACAGGAGTGATGGTGAGAGACAATGGAACAGAGGGGAGCTGTGAGAGAGGGCTTTCTGCTCTCTTCATGCTCACTTCTGTTCATGACACTATTTCTGTTTTTACCGAGCTCAGTCACTTCCTGTGGGTGAAGTTGTGGCAAAACCACCTTAAAGTGACGACATGCAAAGGTTTCTTCCTGGTCCCTCAAAACTGTGAAATGAAAAAGTGGTATTAATAGTAATTACTGCACACACATGAAACATAATATGAATCATATCAGACCATAACATTTTACTGCAGGTATATTTGTGCATTTTGTTCAGTAAATGCTGACAGTTTGTGCGTCCACACTGCCTGTGTTTTGTTCTGGGCCTGTGTTATGTGTACACTATGTCACCCATGCAATTTGTTTAAAATACTACATCAGCAAATACTCACCAGAGTCAAACAGCTGTTTCTTGTTTGACTTCAGAATAAAGAATTTTAGTAAAATAATTAAATTTGACAAATTAGAAAAGATTGTCATAAAGTGTAGAGTGAGAAGGAACACGCAAAGCCAGTTCTCATCAGCATGACTGAAATAACTTTCCAGTTCCTTTTCACACCTAAAGATGTGATGCTAAGATAACAAGAATTAGACAGTGTCATCATTCACAACTTCTGTGTGTTTTTTCTCTTGTGGTAGAAACTGAGTCGAGTAAAGCAGGGGGACATTTTCAGCTGCAAAAGAGTCAAAGAACATGAAAAGTTTAAAATCAGAGAAGTTGACAGAGTTATTATTACTTAGAGAGAACTACAACTCTTTGAGAATGAGGCTCACAGGTAACCTTGACTTGGCATCCTGGGACTTCACTACAGCCGCCCTCGTCTCAGAGGGAAAAAGGAGCACATGCATTGTGTCGGTATCAGTTAGTGTGGTTCGGCGCCCCCCTGTGGTGATCTGTGGAAAAAGCTTTTATTTCACCTGCACAGTGACTGGGGTCTATCAAGTACAGTGACTGACTTACTCATCAACCTGATGGTGTTCATTTAAAATAAAGTTGAAGACGTTTCATTGACCTGTCTCTGTATTAACTTAAATCACATCTCCTTATCATTGCTACCTGGTAAACTCACACTGGTACACTGTATTACCATCCTTTAAGAAGAAGAAGACTCCCTGTACAGCTCAGTGCTTCACCACACATTGAAGACCATGCTACACACTTATTGTCTGGAGTTTAAAAGGACTGGGATGAGGGGGTTCACCTGCAGATGTCTGCCATTAGGGAAGTGGTACAGGAGTCTCTTGGGTTTGGTCCTTCAGAGTTGGTGTTGGCCCATACTGTACGTGCTCCCTTGAAGCTGTTGAGGGAGAAGTGGCTGTGTGAAGGGACGGAACACAGTTTGCTGGAATATGTCAGTAACTTCAGGCTGAAACTGCGTCGGGCTTGTGAGATAGCTAGTGGCCATCTTGAGGCAGCACAGGCCCGGATGAACAGATGGTGTCGCTGTCCGGTGCTGAAGCTGCCTCACCGTCTGTTAGTCTGCTGGTAGGGAAAGTCTCAGAGGAGCTGTCCAGAGCTGAAGAGACATGACGTTGATGTCGGTGATTCACAGCCCGTCAAACAGCATCCATATCGAGTACATCCAGATAAACGCTGCAGTCTATGCAAGAAGTCAGGTCAGATCAGGTCTTCTTGCAGTGATTTGTCGCCCCCCACAGTTTATGAGTGCAACAACACTGTCGTAAATCTCAGGTGTGTAACAAACTGTCAGATGTAATGTAGGTGCTGACTACAAACAAACCTCATTACGTCATAACAATGTTGTGTGTTGAAAACTTGTATGTTGAAGTCAACATGTATGTAACGCTGTGATCCTACCCTCTCACTGAAGGTACACAGTGCACATGTGTACAAGTTACATAGATGTCTTGAAGGTTCCAGATCTGAACCACCAGGATGTCTGGATGACAAAGAGAAACACTTTAAGACTCACACTGACATTAAGGGACATGATAATTGCTGCAGGGCTCTGTGGCAGTTTGGCTGTGCAGTCAGAAAAGGAATTAAAAACACAACTGACAGCTTACTGCTGGAAAACAAACTGTTTATTGATGTAGAAAATATTCAAAACATTTTAAAATACAATGAATACAAAATACTTTGAGGTGAAAAAACACACACAATACCTCTCAGTTAACTTAAAAATGACAGAGAGAAAACATACATACTGTACATGCAATAGGAGATGTTGTTTGATAGCAGATTATTACTTCTATCAAAAGTCAGTGTTGACGTCTCTCCTGGATCTAACACTTAACAAAGACGCTGACTTTAAAGCTGGTACCCTGCTACACAAGCTCAAACAGATTGTATCAAAGTTGCATTCAATGTTTCCTACAAAAACTGGACAAAAACAAAAGGTGACAACAGAACTGTAAAAATGAAAAGTAACGATGAAGTGCGTAAATAAAACAGGGATTCTGCTTCAGTAGTCTTGTGCTAAAAGAGACAATAATAAAATCCATATGAAGCCATTATTTTACATAATCTGCTAACAAATTAACTGTACAGAATACTGAGCATGTCTCATATTTCTACAGCAGTCTAATGAAACGCTGTCAGCTGTAATAAAAACTTTGTTCATGACCTTTAACCTCACATATAATCGTTACCTTTTCACCTTGCATAGCCGTCGCTCACCTTACATACTGACAGTCTCTTTTGACCTTACATATTATTACACCTGAGAATATGTGTGAGTTCTGATGTGACCTGAGCGTGAACTTGTGTCAGTAACAATCTGACGTGGGGTGAGCAGTGACCTCGGCTAATTTAAGGGAACTGTGTTGGTACAGAATAAACGTTCTGTTCTCAGGACACTTATCAGTTCACCGTAGGTACTGAGGTGTTTTCAAGACCGTCTCATCTTCTGCTCTGAACCTCCCTTTGTGTCTTATTATCAGAGTATTCTATAAACTGGGACTTTCTCTGTAGCTCTTTGTCAGACTCACCCAGAACGCCCTGATGTGAAGAGCGCTGACCTTTCAGCTGAAATAGATTGACTCTGTTATTCTCTATTTTTCTATCTTACTTTACAAAATACTGATTGTTATCTGGACAGCACAGCTGCACACAGTGATTCCATAAAAGCTGTGAAAGTACACAGATGTTGTTTTTCTTGTTGTCGTCCGTTTCATTGGTTTAGTTGGTGCAGATTTCTTTATTGAACTAAAAGAAAAAGCAAAGGAAAGAAAAAAGAGATTCAGGTTGATGTCAGGATTGAGGAGGATCTCTCTCTCTCTCTCTCTCTCTCTCTCTCTCTCTCTCTCTCTCTCTCTCTCTCTCAGCCCCTTTCTCCCCTGTCCCCCTTTGTCTTTCTCTCCCCTTTATTTCTCTCCCCATCCCCCCCTCTTTTTTGCCCCCCTCTCTCTCTCTCCCTACCCCTCGCGTCCTTCTCTCACCCTTTTCTCTCTCACTTCTCTAGCCCTCCACCCCTTTCTCCCCATCCCCCTTTGTCTTTCTCTCCCTATTCACTCTCCCTCGCCTCTCCCTCTCTCTTTCTCTCCTTTCTCGCCCTCTCTCCCCTCTTTCTCTCCCTTTCTTCCCCCTCTCTCTCCCCTTCTCCCTTTCTCCCCCTTCTGCTCTTCTCCCCCTCTCCCCCCACTCTCCCTCCCCTTCTCTCCCCCGCTCTCACCCCTTTCTCGCACCTCCCCACCCCCTCTGTCTTCCCCCCAACCACTCTCCAAATAAAGAACTGACTCTTAGCAGTCTCTCTTTCTCTCCCCTTCTCCCCTCTCTCTTTCTCTCCATCTTTCTCTTTCTTTCCCCCTCCCACCTCTCTCTCCTCCTTCTATCACCCTCTCTCACCCCTTTCTCTCTTCTCCCCTCCTCCTGTCTTTCTCCCCCCACCACTCTCCTGATAAAGAACTGACTCTTAGCAGTGTTTTTACGACCAATAAAAGAATATGTGAGATTATTGGATTCATTTGAAATGTAAATATGTTTTAAACTTAAAGGATTGTCAATGAATCATTTACAGTGAATTGTCTTATTCTAGTATTTCTAACAGCTCTGTGGTAAATAAAAAGGTATAAACTGTACCATGTTCAGCTTCTTGACGGCCTCTGATTGTTTCATAGAGACAAACATCACCTACAGAGAAATGAAAATCAAGACAAGGTTAGTTTAATCACTTTAACTGTATACAACACATTCATCATGTGAGACCTCAGATTTTTTGATCATTTAAAATGTGTTTATAGTCAAAAAGACTGAGACCACGCAACAGTTCTACTTTGCATTAATTTGAATGTAATAAAATTGTCTTATTGATAATATCAGCTTCACAATTTGAGTTAAAAGTTGATTCTTTGAAGAATTCTGGTATTTCTTAACCCACCTCCAGTCTTTCGTCTCGCTTCACCAACTAAGAAGTGGTTTAGGAACAGCTGATCGTCCTCGAGACGACTACAAGACAGCTTTCCTTTGTCAGACTTCACCTGATGGATTCTTGTGTGTGTTTTTATCAAATTCTGTATCTGTGATGAAGTTGCTTTTCTATCTTTCAGGGAACGAAGCTTGATTTATTGATCTTCTGATGGTGTGGTCACGTTGGCTCTGTCTGATCGTGCTTTGGATACAACTGATCCAGTTTCTGTCAAGTGTTTTACAGTTTATATTGTTACATGCACTGCTCCTTTAGAAACCTCGAGTCTGGAAATGATTTGATGCTCAGACTCACACTTTCTGAGCACTTTCTGATTATTTCCAGGTTTACGTGACAATATTAGAGATTTTCAGTGGTCTCAGACTTTTGGACCCCACTGTATAAGTATATAAGATTAGATTTATAATATTAGTTTAACTGCTTACCATGGAGGAGAGCAGAGTAATGATCATTCTCATGATCCACACGTTCTGCGTTGGCGCTCTCAGACTGGACTGGTCTACAACACGTATCAGATACAATACATTTACATAGGAACATAAAAATGTGTTGATGTTATGTTCAGAATGAGATGAGAGAGTGTTGCACCTACCTGACAAAGCATGAATCTGTGAAAAAGACATTTGTGGTTAGATGTGTAACTCAGTCTAAAATATATCATTTCAGACAAATAAATATGCTCAAGGATTGTCAAGAAGTCACTGACAGTTAAATTAAATTGTCTTATTCTAGTATTTCTAACAGCTCCATGGTAAATAAAAAGGTATAAACTGTACCATGTTCAGCTTCTTGACGGCCTCTGATTGTTTCATAGAGACAAACATCACCTACAGAGAAATAAATATCAAGACAAGGTTAGTTTACAATACTGATTAAACAAACGAAGATTTTATCAGATAACTTAAAATATAATATGTAAAAAATAAAGATTAGTTTAACTGCTTACCATGGAGGAGAGCAGAGTAATGATCATTCTCATAGTCCACATGTTCTGCGTTGGCGCTCTCAGACTGGACTGGTCTACAACACGTATCAGATACAATACATTTACATAGGAACATAAAAATGTGTTGATGTTATGTTCAGAATGAGATGAGAGAGTGTTGCACCTACCTGACAAAGCATGAATCTGTGAAACAGACATTTGTTGTTAGATGGTTGTTATCCTGCTGCTCTATCTCATGAGATCAGAGTATGTGTGTGTATTTGAAGAATTAAAAATCATCTAATAATAGAAGAAGAAGGTCTCACCATTGGACGCTCTGTAGCAAAACACAACGAGCAGAGGAATAACAAGAACGGTTCCACAAACCAGACCAACAATCAACAGAACAGGAACTGAAGAGCTTTCAGGCCTGGACACTGCTGTAAAAATAGTAAATATTGACTATTAATAAACTTATATAACATGTTTGTAAAACTGAATCTACAAAGTGCTTTAATTAATATCAGAGTCAACAGAATCCAACAGGTGAAGGTGTCTGAAACTAAAAGTACTTTGAAATTAGTTCAGTATTCAGCTGAATTTATTTCACACACAGAAACAGTTCACATTAAAAAGAAGATGCAGCAATCGTTTTAATCCTACTCACCCTGAACTGACATCCAGCTCTGTGCTGACTCTCGTCCTGAGTGTTGACACTTGTAGAATCCTTCATCTGACTTTGACACTGCAGAGATATTTAACTCCCATCTGGAGTCATTTTGAATGAGTTTCTCATTGTGATAGAAAAACACAATGGAGCCAAATGTTTGTCTTCTTAATGTGCAGCTCAGACTAACAGAATCTCCCTCAGTCACAGGACGGGCAGGGCTCAGCAGGATCATATCTTTATCTGTTAAACAGTCAAAGAATACGAGGTTTCAGTCAGAGATCAGCTGGTCGAGGAACTTGAGAATGAGAATTAAATGAAAACAATTAATTACTAGAGAGATCATGAAGCAGAGTGTTGGGCAGAACTCTGAACATGTCAGTGTGCTGTACTCCTCAACACACAACGGGATGTTTGAAATAATAAGTCAAAGAAAAACAAAATATCATAAAATCATACTCTGTATAGTGATGTTGACTGCGTTGCTGAACTCTCCTGATCCAGACTCACACCAGTACACTGCATCACTGGGCCAGTTACTCTTTAGTTTGCATGTAGATCCAGTCATTGTCCCCCAGGTGGTGCAGTCTGACAGGTTTCTGTCCTCAGGTGATAACCTCTTCACTCTCCACTCAGCAGAGTTTCCCTCACAGCTCAGTGAGACAGAGTCAGAGGTGAAGTGTTGAGCTCTGTCAGGACTCACTGTGAGAGACGCTAATGAGTGAAAATCTGAAAAACAACATGTGAGAAGAGGTCAAACAGAGCACAGAGGTCTTTAGATTCAATTCAATTCAAACAGTCTTTAGCTGTGTTTGTTTTTATTGCAGCGAATTTCAGTTTTTTGGTAAAATTATAATTTGAGTACATTTTAAATGATTGACAACCAAGTGACTACAGCTGCTGTAAGAAGAGCTTAAGTATCCAGATTAAAAGTACTTTTTGTAAATGAGAGTAAAGTTTTAGCCAAGATATCATATCTCTCTGTTTGTGTTTCAGGTTAAAGAGTGAGGACAGAAGGAAACAAGTAAAGTCCACCCAGTAAGGTGGAAAGTGTGAATTTTAGCTTAAGAACACAGTAAAATAATTAACTTTTCTTCAAGATACTCTAAGTTTATCATCATTTAGAAAAAGATGAACAGAGCTGATATGACATCTGTTTCTTAAGAGATAGAAACAGACTGACCTGCAGACCAGACAAACTTAGGTGGACTGTAATAAGTGTAATACACTGGATCTCCTCTTCCAGCTCTGCACACATATCCTGCTGTGTGTGTCTGTCCATGAACAATGTAGGAATCCTGTTCAGTCCCACTGCTGCTGCCAGGTAGCAGCTCATAGCTGTAGAAGCTGTCTGATGGATCAGGAACAGTCTTATACCAGTAGAACCTCCATCCTGCAGATTGATCTTCAACACTGCAGTTCAGAGTTACTGAGGCTCCAGCACTCAGCCATGATGGAGACACAGTGAGGACAGACTGGGGTTCTGTTGGAAAATGATTTTTCAGAATGAAAACATGTATTGATAGAGGATCAAATACATTCTGCACAATCAGTACACACTGAAGATTTACTTTAAATATATATATATGAACCAAAACAGCCTTTTAATGAGCTGTTTCATCTTCACTTTGAAAGAAATGTGATGTGACTTACTGTCTGATACTGTCAGTTTGAAGGGATCACTCCACTCTGTTGAGGAATATGAGTCTCTTCTTCCTTTACACCTGTATTCTCCACTGTGAGCCTCAGCAGCACTGATAATCCTGTATTCATTGTATGTTGGAGGTGTGTTTAAGTTGTCTGGTGTCCATTCATACGTCCACTCAGTGTCTCCTCCATCTTTGATCTCACATGTGAGAGTGATCGTCTCTCCTCTGAATATTTCAGACCAATTTGGTTGCAGAGTCACAACAGCCTTGTTTGGAACTGTTCATGTTCAAGAATTGACAGAAAGAAAAGTAAAAATGATATAAGGTTCAATCTACATCTTGTCTTTTTTCCTAATCAATCAACAAATATGAATACAATATATATAAAATGCCAAACTCACTAATTTTGTAGATAGTGACTGAATCACTGTACTCTGTGTAGTAAACTGGCTCTCCTCTTCCTCCTTTGCACCAGTAGACTCCTCCCTCTGAGACTCTGATTGGTCCAGCTGAGAGTTGAGAGGTCAGAGGTTCAGATGTTTTCTCTCCTCTGTACCAGAAGTATTTCCAACCAGATGATGATGGGTTCACAGAGCAGGTCAGGGTCACACTGCCCCCTACAGGAATGTCTCTGTCATCAGCCCTCAGTTCAGCCTTTGGTCTGTTTGCTGTTTGATTTAGAACAAAGACATAAAAAAGGAAATTAATGTCACTGTGATTCACTTCAGTTTATATAGTTCAGCCCCTACAGACAAGAAATACTTGAACTGAGACTTAAATTTGCATTAATATGAACACTGCATTAATTTATAAATGCTGGACACATATTAGTTTAAACCTGGCCAAGGACCTCTCTTACATGTCATGCCTCTCTCTCTTTTCCTGGGTTTCTTCATGAATTAGCTGCTGCACTACTGAATGTTACATTTGTGAAGGTAAAACCTTGTGTTTAAGTGTTGAAGAGCCAAGTTGAACACTTTCACTGTGGTTTTTCATTGTTGAAAGACAACTGTTTAATGATCAATGATGTGTAGCCTCTTATCCTTTGCAGGGTCACAGGGTGATTATCCCAGCTCACATGTGATGAGAGCGAGGTTACATCCTGGACAGACTGTCAGTCTATCACAGAGTGAACACATAACACAGACAACCACTGACACTATCACTGACAGGAAATGTAGACGACTCAAGTGATTCATCTAAACTAACCTGACTGCTGATTAACCTGAGCTAACATAAGAGACTTCATTACTGTTGGAGAGAAATGTTTCCTGCTGTTTAATTTAGATTAATGAAAACATTAAAACATGACATTTTCAGTATGAATGACAGATAGTCCAACTTACATGATACTGTCAGTTTGATGACATCACTCCACTCTGTTGAGGAATATGAGTCTCTTCTTCCTTTACACCTGTATTCTCCACTGTGAGCCTCAGTAGCACTGATAATCCTGTATTCATTGTATGTTGGAGGTCTGTTTAAGTTGTCTGTAGTCCATTCATACGTCCACTCAGTGTCTCCTCCATCTTTGATGTCACATCTGAGGGTGATCGTCTCTCCTCTGAATATCTGAGGCCAGTTGGGTTGAAGGGTCAAAGTGGCCCTGTTGGAAACTGTTGACATAAAAAATACACAGTTAGGATTCAAACAGGATTAAACACTGAACAGATAAAATGCTTCATCTTCTGTTATCATCACTGTATTAATTATGTGAATGCATGTTGTTCTGTTCTGCAGCAAACATTTCAACAATCAAATCATTTAGTTCAGACACTAGACTGTTTTGACCACAGCAATATGGAAGAACATTTTCATTATCCCTCTTTGTTAGTCTTGTGTCTAATGTCTAGTTCATCATGCAGGCTGGATTCTATATTTTTTTTATAAATAGTTTGGTAAAAGGTCTTTATGAACACATCAACACTCTTTCAACATTTGGATTTAAAGTTTGTTCTGCTTAAAATCTGGTTAAAATAAAAACATGTAGTGATTTTGGTATTAATAACATTAATGTTTAACTCCCAGCACAACATGCTGATTGTGTGTTTTCCCAGCCACCTCCACTTCCTCTGGTTCACAACTACAGTATTAGCAGCAGTACTGTGTAAACTGTTCCTTATGAACAATCTCCCAATTCCAGATATTGATAAATCAAACTGAACAGCATAAAGGAAGCATCCTCAAATCTTTGTTTCTGTTAACAAAGTGAAGGAGGTCAAACCAGTAGCCCATTCTTGACATGATGAAGGAGATTTAAACTTTTTCTTTTTTGTTGTCAGAAAAGTGAGAGGTACTGGACTAACATGACTAACAATCACTTTCCCTTCACACTCTGGTCATTGTTTAAGAACATAAAGACTGTAGGTTGTTTATTCCATTAGAAAATACTAAACTCACCAGTTTCCTCAATGACGACTTCATTACTTTCAGGTGTGATGACATCTGGTTCACTTCTCCATCCTCTGCAGGTGTATTTGCCTCCTTGTGAGATAACTCTGTTTGATTCATGATCATTTTCAGTCTGAAGAGATGTTTTTCCAGAATATTCTGACGTCTGTCTGAACCACTGATATTTGAATCCAGCAGGATCGTCCACAGAACATGTCAGTGTCACTCTGCCCCCCAGTGGTATGATTGTCCTGTCTGCTGTCAGTGTGACCGTACGTCTATCTGCTGTTTGGTTTAGAAAAACAATAAAACAAGGAAATTACCGTCATGGACATGTCATCAAAAATGTAAGATTTTTACATAACTCAATGAAAACACTTATTGTTTCACTGAACTGATTTGTTGAACAATTGTGACACCACAAACACAGCTGCAAGTACAGAAACACAAGAAAACAGAGAAAAGTTGTTCACATCAAGATAAATATGTTTCAGTACTAAACACATTTCTAGAGACCACTAGTAGTAAAAGGCTGATAGTACGTGTACCCAATATCTGAAATCATAAAATCGGGGAATCAGTTTATGAAATTTAAAATTAGCTTGCCAATATCACTGACAGGGATCAAGATATGTGTCAGTCTTCAGTTCCCCTCGTGTCACATCTGTGAAAGTGTTTCTTGATTTCCTCAAGTTTCATTTATTTGCAGCATTTTCTTAAGTTGCAGTGCATTAAGTGCTCTGAGCCATCTGCAGCTTTGAGACAAAAGCTGTCAGTCAGTTTATTGATTGGTTAGTTGGAGGCAGATTAAATATTGACTTGTTGTTCAGCACTCGTTTAATAATTTTTGAGTACTTTGAATACTTCATGTAGCATTTACTGCAAAACCAAGAGAAAATCTCTGTGGATGAAGCTCAGAAAAGGTAGTAAGTGGACATTTAATCTTTGATGGTTAATTCATGACATATTATTTAGATTGTTGGTGCAGCATTTAAAACAATCATAATTATTTTGTCATTACTATGAGTCAGCTTCTTGAAGCAAAACTCATAAGATAACAATGTGTACTGAGCTGTGTGAGAGAGAAACTCAAAAAATCACAGAGCGAGCCAGTCAAGGTTTTAAGTTGCAGGTTCTGAAAACAAGATTGAGTTCATGTTCATACATCATACATACACAGTGCAAAACATGATTGGCAACTTGTGACTGTTGCAGCTCCCAGAGGTAATACCAAGAAACACAGCATGAGGCAGCAAACACACCATGTCACTGCCCAACATGAGTGAGACAGTGACAGACTGTTGTAAGTGACTGGATCACACAACTATAAACAGTGTTGGGCCATAAAAATAATGATAATGATTAATTTCATTTCACCACTGCTTCTCTTCTCTGTCCTCTTTTCTCTTTGCTCCTGACTGCAGTGAAGGAATGTCGAGGCAAATGTTCAGAGAAGTTGTTGAGTGCTTTTTTACAAATGACTCATCTGGACTCTAGTTTTTGGAAGACAAGTGTCTGTTGGACTTTAGATACAAAACCAAAACTGACATTCTGCACTTCACTATGAATAGTGAGGTTTATTGTTCTGTTCTTTTCTTTATGTATGACCTGTGAACAAGTGGACTCTTTGCAGTAAAACTCACCACTTTTGTGACTTATTAAATATTCTGTTATACTTTTGTATTAGGTTTAAATAAGGTTTTGTTCATTTGATCTTTCTAACAAAGCAGTTTGAACAGCTTTTTCTACATAGCTTCAGTGAACCAAACTAAAGGAGCTTTACAGTCACTAAACTTATTCCAGTGTGAAGTCAGTGGTATCATGCAGAGCGACGCTTTCCAAGTAGCTTCCTTTAACAACTGAGCTCTAATCCAGTCATTTCATAATGTGCACTGAGTAAAATGAAACATATATGGAAAAACACAACTGCAGAAACAAGTGATCAAGAGTGATACAGTAGGTGACATATAGGACAAACATGATCAGTCAATATAGAAAAGAGAACTAGTCACCTTCAGCATGTCCGTACAGGAGTGTATTCAGCACTAAAATAAAGATTCAAACTTCATTAGACCAGAATCAAATACAAAATCCAGCTGGAGTTTCATCAGTGGCAACTATTGTTTATCAATCAACAGTATCACACATTTCTGTGATGATATTCTGCTACAGAGCTACAGAGGTGGGAAACACATTTAAAAGACTCTTCAATATATAGAGGCCGAGTAAAATAAGCAATACATGTGATTCCACAGCTATATACATAATACCTTAGATCATATACTGTACATGCATTGTCCAGGTATGTGAGCAAAAACTAGTGCAAAAGTAACTAGTTGAGTAAAATACTTAACATAATCCTCCAATCTGAACCAAGACAAATCAGCAACAAAGGTCACGTCTACACAACTACTACACTGATATAAATACTGAACATCACATAGAAAGTCACAGATGTACTCACAGAATAACCCGAGCACACCGAGCAGAGTGGGACCCATCTTCACATCCAGCACCGACACTGTCGGCACGATCTTAGAAATGTGAGAGCAGAGTTTTTCATCAACTTCCTCGTCTGAGTGCAGTTCTCACTCTGTTCTTGCTTCCCTTTCACACAAAGCTCAAACAACTGCAGTGGCTTTGACCGCAGCATACTTTGACACCTTTACATTTCCTGTCCACTGTGAATAAATTATAAGTTCATCTCTCTTGCAAAGGTTTGTTCCTCATCCTTATTTCACATCCAAGAAACATAAGATCATTGGATTTAATCATATTACATCACACTAACATTTTATTGTTAGCTAATCTGTACATGTTATGCCGTCCAACAGTTCTTGCATCCACAGTGCTGTATTTCAATGAGGGTGTGTGTTGTGTGTACACACAGTGCAGTCAGAAAGTATTTAGGTTCCTCCACCTTTATCACATTTTGTTATGTTGCAGCTTTATGCTAAAATCAATTAAATAAAATTTTCCCTCATCAATCTACGCTCAGTAACTCATGATGTCAGAGCAGAAAGTAGTCAGGCCCCTTCTGGTGGACCTCATGGGACCTTATTTCAGAGAGAAAATGTACAGTAGTGATGGTGAGAGACAATGGAACAGAGGGGAGCTGTGAGAGAGGGCTTTCTGCTCTCTTCATGCTCACTTCTGTTCATGAGAACTGTTGGTCTCTGAGCTCAGTCACTTCCTGTGGGTGAAGTTGTGACAAACAATGAGGACATGCAAAGGTTTCTTCCTGGTCGCTCAAAACTGTGAAATGAAAAAGTGGCATAAACAGTAATTATTGTACATACATACATCAAATAGGATAATAATGAGGGAAAATCAAATTAAATAAAAACTAAAATAAAGTGTAGAGTGAGAAGGAACACACAAAGCCAGTTCTCATCAGCGTGACTGAAGTGTAAACTTTCAGTTCCTTTTCACACATAAAGACGTGATGCTGTGATACCAAGAATTAGACTTCTAAGGTGTCATCATTCACAACTTAGAAGTGTTTTGTTTTTTTCTTGTGGTAGAAACTGAGTCGAGTAAAGCAGGGGGACATTTTCAGCTGCCAAAGAGTCAAAGAACATGAAAAGTTTAAAATCAGAGAAGTTGCCAGAGTTATTATTACTTAGAGAGAACTACAACTCTTTGAGAATGAGGCTCACAGGTAACCTTGACTTGGCATCCTGGGACTTCACTACAGCCGCCCTCGTCTCAGAGGGAAAAAGGAGCACATGCATTGTGTCGGTATCAGTTAGTGTGGTTCGGCGCCCCCCTGTGGTGATCTGTGGAAAAAGCTTTTATTTCACCTGCACAGTGACTGGGGTCTATCAAGTACAGTGACTGACTTACTCATCAACCTGATGGTGTTCATTTAAAATAAAGTTGAAGACGTTTCATTGACCTGTCTCTGTATTAACTTAAATCACACCTCCTTATCATTGCTACCTGGTAAACTCACACTGGTACACTGTATTACCATCCTTTAAGAAGAAGAAGACTCCCTGTACAGCTCAGTGCTTCACCACACATTGAAGACCATGCTACACACTTATTGTCTGGAGTTTAAAAGGACTGGGATGAGGGGGTTCACCTGCAGATGTCTGCCATTAGGGAAGTGGTACAGGAGTCTCTTGGGTTTGGTCCTTCAGAGTTGGTGTTGGCCCATACTGTACGTGCTCCCTTGAAGCTGTTGAGGGAGAAGTGGCTGTGTGAAGGGTCGGAACACAGTTTGCTGGAATATGTCAGTAACTTCAGGCTGAAACTGCGTCGGGCTTGTGAGATAGCTAGTGGCCATCTTGAGGCAGCACAGGCCCGGATGAACAGATGGTGTCGCTGTCCGGTGCTGAAGCTGCCTCACCGTCTGTTAGTCTGCTGGTAGGGAAAGTCTCAGAGGAGCTGTCCAGAGCTGAAGAGACATGACGTTGATGTCGGTGATTCACAGCCCGTCAAACAGCATCCATATCGAGTACATCCAGATAAACGCTGCAGTCTATGCAAGAAGTCAGGTCAGATCAGGTCTTCTTGCAGTGATTTGTCGCCCCCCACAGTTTATGAGTGCAACAACACTGTCGTAAATCTCAGGTGTGTAACAAACTGTCAGATGTAATGTAGGTGCTGACTACAAACAAACCTCATTACGTCATAACAATGTTGTGTGTTGAAAACTTGTATGTTGAAGTCAACATGTATGTAACGCTGTGATCCTACCCTCTCACTGAAGGTACACAGTGCACATGTGTACAAGTTACATAGATGTCTTGAAGGTTCCAGATCTGAACCACCAGGATGTCTGGATGACAAAGAGAAACACTTTAAGACTCACACTGACATTAAGGGACATGATAATTGCTGCAGGGCTCTGTGGCAGTTTGGCTGTGCAGTCAGAAAAGGAATTAAAAACACAACTGACAGCTTACTGCTGGAAAACAAACTGTTTATTGATGTAGAAAATATTCAAAAGATTTTAAAATACAATGAATACAAAATACTTTGAGGTGAAAAAATACACACAATACCTCTCAGTTAACTTAAAAATGACAGAGAGAAAACATACATACTGTACATGCAATAGGAGATGTTGTTTGATAGCAGATTATTACTTCTATCAAAAGTCAGTGTTGACGTCTCTCCTGGATCTAACACTTAACAAAGACGCTGACTTTAAAGCTGGTACCCTGCTACACAAGCTCAAACAGATTGTATCAAAGCTGCATTCAATGTTTCCTACAAAAACTGGACAAAAACAAAAGGTGACAACAGAACTGTAAAAATGAAAAGTAACGATGAAGTGCGTAAATAAAACAGGGATTCTGCTTCAGTAGTCTTGTGCTAAAAGAGACAATAATAAAATCCATATGAAGCCATTATTTTACATAATCTGCTAACAAATTAACTGTACAGAATACTGAGCATGTCTCATATTTCTACAGCAGTCTAATGAAACGCTGTCAGCTGTAATAAAAACTTTGTTCATGACCTTTAACCTCACATATAATCGTTACCTTTTCACCTTGCATAGCCGTCGCTCACCTTACATACTGACAGTCTCTTTTGACCTTACATATTATTACACCTGAGAATATGTGTGAGTTCTGATGTGACCTGAGCGTGAACTTGTGTCAGTAACAATCTGACGTGGGGTGAGCAGTGACCTCGGCTAATTTAAGGGAACTGTGTTGGTACAGAATAAACGTTCTGTTCTCAGGACACTTATCAGTTCACCGTAGGTACTGAGGTGTTTTCAAGACCGTCTCATCTTCTGCTCTGAACCTCCCTTTGTGTCTTATTATCAGAGTATTCTATAAACTGGGACTTTCTCTGTAGCTCTTTGTCAGACTCACCCAGAACGCCCTGATGTGAAGAGCGCTGACCTTTCAGCTGAAACAGATTGACTCTGTTATTCTCTAGTTTTTCTATCTTACTTTACAAAATACTGACTGTTATCTGGACAGCACAGCTGCACACAGTGGGCCTCATTCATGAAACGTTAGTAAATTTGAGCGTAGATTTGCACATAAAAGCCTACACTACTAAAAACCTACTCCGGATTCATGAACCCCGCGGGAAACTCAGATCTGATCGTAAACACGTGTGTATGATCATGAATGCCAATCCATCGTAAAGTGACAGCGCGCTCCCGGTAATCAGCTATTAGCATAAAACCCCGCCCATGAATTGCCAATGACCACCATATAAGGAGGTGTAGAGGCATCCTGTCGACCTGTCAGTCATGGCGCAAAGAAAGAAAGAGAAAGAAAAAAGAATTATTCCGAAGCGGAGATTGAAATCATTTTGGGAGAAGTGCAGTAACCCCTATCCCCTATGGATACAGAAGGGTAAGTCCATATAAAACACACACATGTAACCATGCAGGCTATATTCTTACCAATGAGCCAGCCGTCTCTCACAGCTCCATCCTCCAAACGCATGCCAACTGCGCAATTACGCAGGATAAATGCGTCATGCGAAAGTTTTTCCGGTTTATGTAAGCAAATGCATCACCGGATGGAGCCTTGATGGGTACGTGTGTGCAGTCTATGGCACCGATGGCACCTGGCATGTTTGCGATCGCACTGAATCCCTGCATTACTTCTACCTGCCGTTGTGCGCCATAGAGACATTTAATATACTCTGGCATTAGTTTAATAATACCGTTAAGAACTGCAGGCAGGATGCGGCTCATAGACGGACCTGTCACCTATCTCCCATAGAAAAGAACGCGTAATCTATTGAGTCGATTTACATAGATAATTCACAATTATGAGCTTAATCTGAATCTTAATCCTGCCAGTTGCCAACTAATTTAACTAAATGTGTTATATTTTTAATCGTTTGTCATGTTTGTATCACGTGTTTCAAAGGCATCTGCGTATTGTGTACATAACAGAGCGCAATATGAATTAAAATTGTAATTTCCAATAGTGACAAGCATTATTTATATGCGTTCTTAAATTTACACAAGCACTACGTGTGGTCAGCAGCATGTGTAGATTTTGTTAGTAGCTACGAAAAGATCAGAGCTACTAAAATATTGATGAATGCGGAGATGCACGTAAATTTCCGTCTGCGAACGGTTTACACACAAATTCGTTCTGCTCACGTTTCATGAATGAGGCCCAGTGATTCCATAAAAGCTGTGAAAGTACACAGATGTGGTTTTTCATGTTGTCGTCCGTTTCATTGGTTTAGTTGGTGCAGATTTCTTTATTGACCTGAAAGAAAAAGCAAAGGAAACAAAAAAAGAGATCGAGGTTTATGTCAGGAATCTTTGCGATCTATAGAGAAATATGTTATATGATTGGATTCATTTGAAATGTACATATTTTTTAACATAAAGGATTGTCAATGAATCATTTACAGTGAATTGTCTTATTCTAGTATTTCTAACAGCTCCATGGTAAATAAAAAGGTATAAACTGTACCATGTTCAGCTTCTTGACGGCCTCTGATTGTTTCATAGAGACAAACATCACCTACAGAGAAATGAAAATCAAGACAAGGTTAGTTTAATCACTTTAACTGTATACAACACATTCATCATGTGACACCTCAGATTTTTTGATCATTTAAAATGTGTTTATAGTCAAAAAGACTGAGACCACGCAACAGTTCTACTTTGCATTAGTTTGAATGTAATAATATTTTTTATTGATAATATCAGCTTCACAATTTGAGTTAAGAGTTGATTCTTTGAAGAATTCTGGTATTTCTTAACCCACCTCCAGTCTTTCGTCTCGCTTCACCAACTAAGAAGTGGTTTAGGAACGGCTGATCGTCCTCGAGACGACTACAAGACAGCTTTCCTTTGTCAGACTTCACCTGATTGGATTCTTGTGTGTGTTTTTATCAAATTCTGTATCTGTGATGAAGTTGCTTTTCTATCTTTCAGGGAACGAAGCTTGATTTATTGATCTTCTGATGGTGTGGTCACGTTGGCTCTGTCTGATCGTGCTTTGGATACAACTGATCCAGTTTCTGTCAAGTGTTTTACAGTTTATATTGTTACATGCACTGCTCCTTTAGAAACCTCGAGTCTGGAAATGATTTGATGCTCAGACTCACACTTTCTGAGCACTTTCTGATTATTTCCAGGTTTACGTGACAATATTAGAGATTTTCAGTGGTCTCAGACTTTTGGACCCCACTGTATAAGTATATAAGATTAGATTTATAATATTAGTTTAACTGCTTACCATGGAGGAGAGCAGAGTAATGATCATTCTCATGATCCACATGTTCTGCGTTGGCGCTCTCAGACTGGACTGGTCTACAACACGTATCAGATACAATACATTTACATAGGAACATAAAAATGTGTTGATGTTATGTTCAGAATGAGATGAGAGAGTGTTGCACCTACCTGACAAAGCATGAATCTGTGAAAAAGACATTTGTTGTTAGATGTGTAACTCAGTCTAAAATATGTCATTTCAGACAAATAAATATGCTCAAGGATTGTCAAGAAGTCACTTACAGTTAAATTAAATTGTCTTATTCTAGTATTTCTAACAGCTCCATGGTAAATAAAAAGGTATAAACTGTACCATGTTCAGCTTCTTGACGGCCTCTGATTGTTTCATAGAGACAAACATCACCTACAGAGAAATAAATATCAAGCCAAGGTTAGTTTACAATACTGATTAAACAAACGAAGATTTTTTTTAGATTACTTAAAATATAGTCTGTGAAAATAAAGATTAGTTTAACTGCTTACCATGGAGGAGAGCAGAGTAATGATCATTCTCATGATCCACATGTTCTGCGTTGGCGCTCTCAGACTGGACTGGTCTACAACACGTATCAGATACAATACATTTAAATAAGAAAGCAAAAATGTGTTGATGTTATGTTCAGAATGAGATGAGAGAGTGTTGCACCTACCTGACAAAGCATGAATCTGTGAAAAAGACATTTGTTGTTAGATGGTTGTTATCCTGCTGCTCTATCTCATGAGATCAGAGTATGTGTGTGTATTTGAAGAATTAAAAATCATCTAATAATAGAAGAAGAAGGTCTCACCATTGGACGCTCTGTAGCAAAACACAACGAGCAGAGGAATAACAAGAACGGTTCCACAAACCAGCCCAACAATCAACAGAACAGGAAGTGAAGAGCTTTCAGGCCTGGACACTGCTGTAAAAATAGTAAATATTAACTATTAATAAACTTATATAACATGTTTGTAAAACTGAATTTACAAAGTGCTTTAATTAATATCAGAGTCAACAGAATCCAACAGGTGAAGGTGTCTGAAACTAAAAGTACTTTGAAATTAGTTCAGTATTCAGCTGAATTTATTTCACACACAGAAACAGTTCACATTAAAAAGAAAATGCAGCAATCATTTTAATCCTACTCACCCTGAACTGACATCCAGCTCTGTGCTGACTCTTGTCCTGAGTGTTGACACTTGTAGAATCCTTCATCTGACTTTGACACTGCAGAGATATTTAACTCCCATCTGGTGTCATTTTGAATGAGTTTCTCATTGTGATAGAAAAACACAATGGAGCCAAATGTTTGTCTTCTTAATTTGCAGCTCAGACTAACAGAATCTCCCTCAGTCACAGGACGGGCAGGGCTCAGCAGGATCATATCTTTATCTGTTAAACAGTCAAAGAATACGAGGTTTCAGTCAGAGATCAGCTGGTCGAGGAACTTGAGAATGAGTGGATGTAGAGAGATGAGATAAGATACATACTGGGCTTTTTTCTTTGACTTTTCTCATTGATTTAACAGTGATCATGAAATACTCACAAGTCCCCGGCTGAGCACCGCCGTGTTGGAATTTACCTTGGTGGACGAGAGGGTCGCCTCCCTACGCTGGGGGGAAAACTCTGACTCTCGTTTGTGCACATGCACCGAACGGCAGTTTGGAGTATACAGCCTTCTTGGAGGTCCTGGCTGCCACGCACATCGGCAATGACGGAGATACCTGGAGGGGTGTGATTGGTAGGAACGGCCTCCCCAATCTGAACCCGAGTGGTGTTCTATTATTAGACTTCTGTGCTAGTCACAGTCTGTCTATAATGAACACCATGTTCGAACACAAGGATGCCCATAAGTGTACGTGGTACCAGAGCAGCCTAGGTCAAAGGTCAATGATCGATTTTGTGATCGTATCATCTGATCTGAGGCCGTGTGTTTTGGACACTCGGGTGAAGAGAGGGGCAGAGCTGTCAACTGATCACCACCTGGTGGTGAGTTGGTTTCTGTGGCGGGGGAAACCCCTAGACAGACCTGTTAAGCCCAAACGAGTAGTGCGGGTAAACTGTGAATGTCTGGGGGAGGCCCTGTCCGAGAAGCTTTCGACTCCCACCTCCGAAGGAGCTTCTCTAGCATCCCTGTGGAGACTGGGGATATCGAACCTGAATGGACAATGTTCAAAGCTTCCGTTGTTGAAGCTGCAGCTGTGTCCTGTGGCTATAGTGTCTTAGGTGCCTCAAGGGGCGGCAACCTTCGGACACCGTGATGGACACCAGTGGTCAGGGAAGCTGTCCGACTGAAGAAGGAGTCCTTTAGGGACATGTTGTCCCAGGGGACTCCTGAGGCAGTTTTGGGGTTCAGACGGGCCCGAAGGGCAGCAGCTGGAGCTGCAGCTGTGGCAGAGGCAAAGCAGGTGTGGGAGGAGTTTGGTGAGGCCATGGAGAGGGACTTTCGGGCGGCGCCGGGGCACTTATGGAAAACCGTCCGGCACCTCAGAAGGGGGAAACGGGGAACCATCCAAGCTGTGTACAGCAAGGATGGGACCTTGTTGACTTCAACTGAGGAGGTCATAGGGCGGTGGAAGGAGTACTTTGGTGACCTCCTGAATCCCACTCAGCCACCCTCTGTAGCGGAGACAGAGCTGGAGGATGATGGGGTATCATCGCCGATTTCCCTGGGTGAAGTCACTGCGGTAGTCAAACAACTCCACAGTGGCAAAGCCCCAGGGATCGATGAGATACCACCAGAAATGCTGAAGGCTCTGGGTGTTGAGGGGCTGTCTTGGTTGACACGCCTCTTCAACATTGCGTGGGGGTCGGGGACGGTGCCGAAGGAGTGGCAAACAGGTGTGGTGGTCCCTATCTTTAAGAAGGGGGACCAGAGGGTGTGTGCCAATTACAGAGGTATCACACTACTCAGCCTGCCTGGGAAAGTCTACTCCAAGGTGCTGGAAAGGAGGGTCCGGCCGATTGTCGAACCTCAGATTGAAGAGGAACAATGCGGATTCCGTCCTGGTCGTGGAACAACGGACCAGCTCTTTACTCTTGCAGGGATCCTGGAGGGGGCCTGGGAGTACAATCTCCCAGTCCACATGTGCTTTGTGGATCTGGAGAAGGCGTATGACCGGGTCCCAAGGGATGTTCTGTGGGAGGTGCTGCGGGAGTATGGGGTGAGGGGGTCCCTTCTCAGGGCCATCCAATCCCTATATTCTCAAAGCGAGAGCTGTGTGCGTGTACTCGGAAGTAAGTCGGACTGGTTCCAAGTGGGTGTTGGCCTCCGCCAGGGCTGTGCCTTGTCCCCAATCCTGTTTGTGATATACATGGACAGGATTTCGAGGCGCAGTCGTGGTGTGGAGGGGTTACAGGTTGGTGGCCTGGAGATCGCATCACTGCTTTTTGCAGATGATGTGGTCTTGATGGCATCATCGGCTTTAGATCTACAACGCTCACTGGATCGGTTCGCAGCTGAGTGTGAAGCGGCAGGGATGAGGATCAGCACCTCTAAATCTGAGGCCATGGTTCTCAGTAGGAAACCGGTGGCTTGCCTACTCAGGGTGGGGAATGAGTCCTTGCCCCAAGTGAAGGAGTTTAAGTACCTCGGGGTTTTGTTCACGAGTGAGGGGATGATGGGGCGGGAGATTGACCGGAGAGCCGGAGCAGCGGGTGCGGTGTTGTATGCGCTTCACCGCACGGTTGTGACGAAAAGGGAGCTGAGCCAGAAGGCAAAGCTCTCGATCTACCGGTCAATCTTCGTCCCTACCCTCACCTATGGTCATGAGCGATGGGTCATGACCGAAAGAATGAGATCGCGGATACAAGCGGCTGAAATGGGTTTTCTCCGCAGGGTGGCTGGGGTCTCCCTTAGAGATAGGGTGAGAAGCTCAGCCATCCGGGAGGGACTCGGAGTAGAGCCGCTGCTCCTTTGCGTGGAAAGGAGCCAGTTGAGGTGGTTCGGGCATCTGATGAGGATGCCACCAGGGCGCCTTCCTAGGGAGGTGTTCCTGGCACGTCCAACTGGGAGGAGACCTAGGGGTAGACCCAGGACCAGGTGGAGGGATTATATCTCCTCTCTGGCCTGGGAGCGCCTGGGGATTCCCCAGTCAGAGTTAGCCGACGTGGCCGGGGAAAAGGAAGTCTGGGGCTCGCTGCTGAAGCTGCTGCCCCCGCGACCCGACCCCGGATAAAGCGGATGACAATGGATGGATGGATCATGAAGCAGAGTGTTGGGCAGAACTTTCAACATGTCAGTGTACTGTACTCCTCAACACACAATGGGATGTTTGAAATAATAAGTCAAAGAAAAACAAATTATAATAAAATCATACTCTGTATAGTGATGTTGACTGCGTTGCTGAACTCTCCTGATCCAGACTCACACCAGTACACTGCATCACTGGGCCTGTAGCTCTTTAGTTTGCATGTAGATCCAGTCATTGTCCCCCAGGTGGTGCAGTCTGACAGGTATCTGTCCTCAGGTGATAACCTCTTCACTCTCCACTCAGTAGAGTTTCCCTCACAGCTCAGTGAGACAGAGTCAGAGGTGAAGTGTTGAGCTCTGTCAGGACTCACTGTGAGAGACGCTGATGAGTGAAAATCTGAAAAACAACATGTGATAAGAGGTCAAACAGAGCACAGAGATCTTTAGATATAACATGTCTCAATTCAAATAGTCTTTAGCTTTGTTTTTGTTTTTATTGCAACAAAGTTCAGTATTTTGGTAAAATTATGATTTCTACTTTGACCTCTTGCTACCATTTTGAGTACATTTTAAATGATAGACAACCAAGTGACTACAGCTGCTGTAAGCAGTAAGAAGAGCTTAAGTATCCAGACTAAAAGTACTTTTTGCAAATGAGAGTAAAGTTTTAGCCAAGATATCATATCTCTCTTTTTGTGTTTCAGGTTAAAGAGTGAGGACAGAAGGAAACAAGTAAATTCCACCCAGTAAGGTGGAAAGTGTGAAGTTTAGCTTGATGCTAGTGAGAGAGACAAGATCATAAGACCACAGTAAATTAATTTACTTTTTTTCAAGATACTGTATGTTTATCATCGTGTAGAAAAAAGATGAACAGAGCTGATATAACATCTGTTTCTTAAGAGATAGAAACAGACTGACCTGCAGACCAGACAAACTGAGGTTGACTGTAATCAGTGTAAGACACTGGATCTCCTCTTCCAGCTCTGCACACATATCCTGCTGTGTGTGTCTGTCCATGAACAATGTAGGAATCCTGTTCAGTCCCACTGCTGCTGCCAGGTAGCAGCTCATAGCTGTAGGAGTTGTCTGATGGATCAGGAACAGTCTTATACCAGTAGAACCTCCATCCTGCAGATTGATCTTTAACACTGCAGTTCAGAGTTACTGAGGCTCCAGCACTCAGCCATGATGGAGACACAGTGAGGACAGACTGGGGTTCTGTTGGAAAATGATTTTTCAGAATGAAAACATGTATTGATAGAGGATCAAATACATTCTGCACAATCAGTACATACTGAAGATTTACTTTAAATATATATATGAACCAAAACAGCCTTTTAATGAGCTGTTTAATCTTCACTTTGAAAGAAATGTGATGTGACTTACTGTCTGATACTGTCAGTCTGAAGGGATCACTCCAATCTGTTGAAGACTTCGTACTTTTCTTTCTGCCCTTACACCTGTAGTCTCCACTGTGGGATGCAGAAACAGATCTAATGCTGTGTTCATTTTGATTTGAAGGTTTTTCTGAGCTGGTTGTTCTCCATTCATACTCCCACTCAGTGTCTCCTCCATCTTTGATCTCACATCTGAGAGTGATCGTCTCTCCTCTGTATATTTCAGACCAATTTGGTTGCAGAGTCACAACAGCCTTGTTTGGAACTGTTCATGTTCAAGAATTCACAGTAATGAAACAGAAATGTCCTTAAGGAGAGAGTGAGAGATTTTATTTCTGGTGCTCCATTTTCTTGGTTGTAAAATTTAGTTTTTTGTTCACGTGTGAGTAAGAGTGAAAAACATTTTCAGGGTGGGTTTTTTTGTTTCTGCATGTTAAACTCAGTGAAAAACATTTTTTCAAGAGGAAAATAAGGCTAATTCTTTTAACTGTTTCTTTCTGTAATACTAATTTTGACCACAAGGGATTGAAGTGCAGCACCATCATGTCCTGAACAAGATGAAAATCATCCATGCTCCTCCAGGGGAGTTTTCATTTCTCTCTGCACTCTGAACACAAGATGCATCTATTACAGTAAATGTTAGCAGGTTATTTAACATGACTGTCATGTTTCTTTTGGTGAGGACTATGTCATACTAATGCTAATCAGCCGATGGTGTCACAGGTGGAATCCTGTGTATTATCAGCCTTCTCATCAATGGTTCTGGACAGTGAACAGTGAGTCACAGTCATAACTGAGAGGAAGACGAAGAAAGTGCATATTTCTGGCACAGAAAACGAGTTGTATGAGTCTGAGATGGAGGTTGGAAAACACTAACGTTATTAATTCTTCCATTCACGTTGTTCTTCAGCAGTGTGAGGATAGAGAAAATCCATGCATCCATCAGCATTACGCAGAAGTGCCACCACAGTATTTCTATGTTCACAGCGATCGCACTGACTGCTTCACATGCCCAAATTATACATGACAGCCAGTGGTGTTCCTCAGCCTGGGATGTCATGACAGCACAATTGTGTCCACTGCAGCGATTTCACACACAACAACTACATGGAAACTAAAATCGTACTTGGTGAAATATGCACAGTATCCATTATTTAATGCTATTTGGTTTAATCTTGGATTTCTATCATAGATTATGATAACTGGATCAGTTAGTTACCAAACAGTCCGGCCCTCTCTGCTGCGCTCCAGAGGAGGGAATGTGATGACGACACAGCGCTGACTGAGGAATTACTGATTTAAGATTTAAGTTGGTTGATATTTTTACAAATTAAAGATGTTCAAATATGGAAGTGTAAGTACATGAGCACCACGGCTGGTTTCAATGTTTATGACAACGTGGATCTATAATTTAAAAAACATATTTTAGAACTTTATAAAAAATTCTCAGTGGCCCCTCAGGGCTTTTAAGACCAAAAAATACTATGAAGCATTACTGTTGCAATGACTTTTATGTTGGGGACTTTTTTGATCTATATCGAGCCAGAACTATATCTCACAGAACCAGTTTGGATTATCTGGTGCTAATATGGTGTTAAAATGCACTAGAATACAGGAAATGGCATCTACTTAATTGAAAAAGTTAAACCCCCCAGGGTTTTTTCCTTTCATACATCCATGTCTCTAGGTGTTCTTCACAGTCCAATGTTGAATCTACACTGTTCTCGTGGATGCTGATCCTAACTACAAACTAACTTGAGTAGTCTGTCTTGTTACTCTGTTTTAGGCTATATAATGGGCCATTTTTATAACATATAAACATGTCTAAAGTGCCCTGGAGAACACGCGGAACTTAGTGCCCTCTTCAGTGGTGAGAACGCTCTGTATGTGCCCTTTTTTCTTTTCGCCCCTGCCCTTCAAACGGTCTGTGCACACCATTGACTCCCAATTCCAGATATTGATAAATTAAACTGAACAGCATAAAGGAAGCATCCTCAAATCTTTGTTTCTGTTAACAAAGTGAAGGAGGTCAAACCAGTAGCCCATTCTTGACATGATGAAGGAGATTTAAACTTTTTTCTTTTTTGTTTTCAGAAAAGTGAGAGGTACTGGACTAACATGACTAACAATCACTTTCCCTTCACACTTTGGTCATTGTTTAAGAACATAAAGACTGTAGGTTGTTTATTCCATTAGAAAATACTAAACTCACCAGTTTCCTCAATGACGACTTCATTACTATCAGGTGTGAGGACATATGGTTCTCTTCTCCATCCTCTGCAGGTGTATTTGCCTCCTTGTGAGATAACTCTGTTTGATTCATCAACATTTTCAGTCTGAAGAGAAGTTTTTCCAGAAGAGTCTGACGTCTGTCTGAACCACTGATATTTGAATCCAGCAGGATCCTCCACAGAACATGTCAGTGTCACTCTGCCCCCCAGTGGTATGATTGTCCTGTCTGCTGTCAGTGTGACCGTACGTCTACCTGCTGTTTGGTTTAGAAAAACAATAAAACAAGGAAATAACTGTCATGGACATGTCATCAAAGATGTGTTTACATTTTTACATAACTCAATGAAAACACTTATTGTTTCAATGAACTGATTTGTTGAACAATTGTGACACCACAAACACAGCTGCAAGTACAGAAAACACAAGAAAACAGAAAAGTTGTTCACATCAAGATAAATATGTTTCAGTACTAAACACATTTCTAGAGACCACTAGTAGTAAAAGGCTGATTGTATGTGTATGTTGTGGAAATTTCTTTTTTGCTGCTGCTGGTGAAGAATGAAAAAGAGAACTTCTGTCGGCCGACAAGGTTTTTATTTTCTTTGCAAAGAAAAGGCCAATCAACACACGAGCGGTCAAGATGAAAAAAGACCCCAAAAAGGGGAGACCAATACATCTATTACGTGACCTGACAGTGCAATGCAACTGAAAGCTCAGACGAGGTAGAAGGCGTGAGACAAGAGATTGAAATTACTATTACATGTACCCAATATCTGAAATAATAACCAATTATTTGGATTCTTGGTGCAGCATTGAAAACAATAATAATGTTTTTTCATCACAGTGAGACAGCTTCTTACCTTTCACTCTCAGCTCTCTTTCTTCAGATTCTGTCCCATCAGCAAACTTACACTTGTACCAGCCCTCATCTGACACTGACACTGGATGAATGGTCATTTCTCCTGTTGTGGATGACCAATGGTTTGTGTCTATTTGAAGAGGTGATCCATCTTTGTAAAAGGTAGCTGTCATCGTACTTCTTGTAGTACGATGCTTACAGCGCAGAGTCACCAAGTCTCCTTCAAACAAAGTGAATTCAGGAACTTCCAGGACTGCATCAGCACCTATGTAACAGAGGTAGAGAGATGTTTTATTAATACATTCAATCAAAAGAACATGTGATTTATCTGAAAACATACAAGTTATTTAGCAGTGATATTACCAATACTAAATATGTTTTTAAACTGTATCAAGAATCAATATTAAAGAGGATTTGAGGGAGCAGCAAAAGCTTATTTACCTATTTAGCTTAGTGCAGAAATTATAGTAATTTTCATTAGCAGTGAACACAGAGAATGGGTCATTTTTATGGTTGAGTCCTGTATTTGGCTTTCACAAAGAAATGATGTCTGATGTTTTTTTGTGAAAACTAACGAATATGAATCTCTTGATGTGAACAGCTGAAATCTGCCCCTCTTTTCTTAGTTTTCCTTGCTTGTTTTCGTGATTTCGTCACACTTTGGTCATTGTTTAAGAACATAAATACTGTAGGTTGTTTATTTCATTAGAAAATACTAAACTCACCAGTTTCCTCAATGATGACTGCATTACTTTCAGGTGTGAAGACATCTGGTTCACTTCTCCATCCTCTGCAGGTGTATTTGCCTCCTTGAGAGATAACTCTGTTCGATTCATAAACATTTTCAGCCTGAAGAGATGTTTTTCCAGAATATTCTGACGTCTGTCTGTACCAGTGATATTTGAAGCCAGCAGGATCCTCCACAGAACATGTCAGTGTCACGTTGCCCCCCAGTGGTATGATTGTCCTGTCTGCTGTCAGTGTGACCATACGTCTACCTGCTGTTTGGACAAACAAAAACAATAAAACAAGGAAATAATTGTCATGGACATGTCATCAAAAATGTGTTTACATTATCACATAACTCAATGAAAACACTTATTGTCACACCGCGGTCACTTGTCCTTCCTTATGTGTCACCAGTGTGATTGTCTTCCCTGATTCCTGATCATGTCCACCTGTTCCCCATTACCCTCATGTGTTTTATAGTCTGTCTTACGACCCTCTAAAAGCAGCTCGTCCACAGAAGGCCCAACATAATTAACCAGTCAGGATTTTACAATAATTAACCAATTTATTAACACAAACAACAATTCTCAAACAAAAGCTGGTGAGCCAGCCAAAAAGAACAAAAAGAAGAGAAGACACCCAGACCAACCCACAAAGGGCCGTAGGATCTGGGCTCTCCGCTCTAATCTAAATCCACATAATAACTAAACCTGAAATAAAGCCCCGAAAAGAGGACTACCGGACTCACCAACCAAACCAAGAAATAGCAAAGGCAAAGCTAAAACATAACAGAACAAGCACACAAAAAAAACTGCTGCTGGAAGGCCATAGAGAACACATTAGATTTGATTTATTCAAGTCACCCTCTCATGCTCTGATTTTGGGACAGCCATGAGTGTTTCGCCACAACCCCCGTGTGGGGGGAGGACTGTGTTGGAGACTGTTTTGACGTTTCGGCTCAGGGGTAAGACGTAACAGTGGTTAACCTTGTTTCTGCTAATTCCACCACAGACTCAGAGTACCTGGACCTGAGCTCCGTGCCCTCCTGCTACTACCTCCTCCAGGAGGTTTTTAACAAAAACAAAGTCATGTCACTCCCTCCACATCAGCCATACGACTGTGCTATTGAACCGATCCAGGTTCCACCATTCCCAAGGGCCACCTGCACTTGGTCTCTGGGTCGAAGAGGGAGGCCATGCAGGAGTACATTGAGGTCTCACTGAAAGCGGGGTTCCGCCCCTCATCATCACCAGCTGGCACCGGTTTCTTCTTTGTGGGCAAGAAGGACGGATCCCTAAGACCTTACATACAGTACAGTAGATTACAGCCCTCTTAATGTCATCACAATAAAGAACAGTTATCCACTACCTCTCAGGTCTTCTGTGTTTGACCAGCTCCAGCAGGCCAAAGTTTTCACCAAGCTGGACCTTCACAATGCTTACCATTTGATCAGAGTAAGACAGGGTGACGAGTGGAAGACAGGGTTTATTACCCCAAGCGGCCATTATGAGTACCTGGTCATGCCTGTTGTGCTCACAAATGCCCCTGCGGAGTTCCAAGCCATGATTAACGATGTACTTAGGGACTTGACCATTTTGTTTATGTGTACCTCAATGACATTCTCATTTACTCCTCTAACCTCAACACACACCAAGACCATGTAACCAGAGTATTGAAAAGACTGTTGGAAAACAAACTCTATGTCAAAGTAGAAAAGAGTGCGTCCATGCCGACACTGTCTCCTTCCTGGGCTTTATTGTAGCCCCTGGAAGAGTGCAGATGGACCCGGCTAAAATTAGCACTGTGGCTGAGTGGCCCACACCTGATAGCCGCAAAAAGGTTCAGCAGTTCCTTGGATTCGCTAACTTTTAAAGGCTGCTCATCAGAGGCTTTAACACAATGACTGCTTCTCTCCATGCTCTTACCTCCTCTCAGGTGCAGTTCCACTGGTCTCCAGAGGCAGAGACAGCCTTCCAGACCCTCAAGCGTCGCTTTACCTTGGCCCCTGATCCTCACCATGCCAGACCCTCGGCAACAGTTCATGGTCGAGGTAGATGCCTCCAACAAATGGATGGGGGCAGTTCTCTCTCAACGATCGAGCAGGATGGAAAGATGCATCCCTGAGCTTTCCTGTCACAGCGGCAGTCCAAAGCAGAGTGAAAATATGATGTCGGCAACCGAGAGCCCCTGGCAGTAAAGGTCGCCCTGGAGGAGTGGAAACACTGGCTAGAGGGGGCTAACCATCCATCATTGTCTGGACTAATCACAAGAACATCAGAAATGCTAAATTTCTTACTTTCTTTTCTTATTTAATTCTCGCCATGCCAGGTGGGTGCATTTTTTTAATCGGTTTTCTTTCTTTCTCTCTTACAGGCCGGGGTCCCGGAACGTCAAACCAGACGCCCTGTCTGGACTCTTCGACCCCGAGCCTGTTGCCAAAGAACCAGAAACTATCCTCCCACTAACCTGTGTGGTTGTAGCGGTGACTTGGCAGATAGAAAATTAGATTAAGCAGGGTAATGGTGAGGCTCTGTCACCTAGTGGGTGCCCAGAGAATCATTTGTTTGTCCCAGTTGAGTTGCGCCCACAGTTGATCCACTGGGCCCACACCTCCCTGCTTTCCTGCCATCTGGGAGTTCAGAGGATGATGTTCGCCATCTCTCAGAGGTTCTGGTGGCCATCCATGGAGCCGGAGGTCTGGGAGTAGGTAGAGGCATATTCGGTCTGCGCCCGAAACAAGACGTCCTCCGGGTCACGAATGGGACTCTTACAGCCGCTCCCCATCCCCTCCAGACCGTGGCCAGACATCTCGATGGACTTCGTCACGGGGCTCCCGGTATCTCAAGGTAACACCATTATCCTCTCAGTGGTGGACAGATTTTCCAAGATGGCTAGATTCATTGCGCTGCCCAAACTGCCCTCTGCCAAGGAACCAGCAGAGATCATGATGAACAATGTTTTCAGGGTTCATGGTTTTCCCAAGGACATTGTCTCTGACCAGGGGCCCCAGTTTGTATCCCGGTTCTGGAGGGAGTTCTGCCAGCTCATCGGAGCTAGCCTGACCTCAGGATATCACCCGGAGGCCAACGGTCAGACCAGAGCCTTAACCAGCAACTGGAAACCAGCCTCTGGTGTCTGGTCTCCCAGAATCCCTCTATATGGAGTAAGCACCTGGTCTGGGTTGAGTATGCCCACAACTTACTGCCCACCTCAGCCACGGCTACCGGCCACCCATCTTTACAGACAACGAGCCAGAGGTGTCTGTGCCCTCCACCCATACCATGACTCATCGCTGTCGCCGTATCTGGGCAGCCGCCTGGCAGGTGTTAATTCGTCAAGGGGACTGAGTCAAGAAAGATGTGGACCGCAAGAGACGGCCTGCCCCCGTTGTTTTTTTGTGGTTTTCTACCAGGTCTGTAAGAAGAGAGGAGAGGAGGAAGAGAAAAAATTGTTGACAGCGTCAACAAACCGTGGCGCCGTTCGTGGGTCCGTTCCCCATCACCAAGATCATCGGTCCCGTGGCAGTTCGCCTTTACCTGCCTTGATCCCTCCGTGTTCACCCTACCTTACACGTAAGCCAGTTAAAACCTGCCAAGGAGAGTCCGATGCTCCCAGCCTCCACGGCTCCGCCACCACCATAAGTGGTAGACGGGGGCCCAGTGTACAAGGTCAAACAGTTGCTGGCGGTATGCAATCGTGGCCGGGGTAGACAATACCTGGTGGACTGGGAAGGTTATGGATCTGAGGTGAGACAATGGATCCCTTCACGGTACATTGTAGACCCTAGCCTCATAGAGGATTTTCATAGGGACCACTCTGAACAGTCTGGGCCATCAGGAGTTGGCCTTGGGTGGGGGGTACTGTCACACTGCGGTCACTCGCGATCCTCATTTGTCTGATTGTCTTCCCTGATTCCTGATCGTGTCCACCTGTTCCCCATACCCTCATGTGTTTCATAGTCTGCATCTCCCCTTGTCTTGTGCCAGAGTGTCTCGCCTCTGCTGTGCACTCCAACCAGTCGCCACAGTCCATGTTGTGTCTCAGCCTGTATTCTTTGCCTCCTTGCAAATGACTTTTTGTTTGTATATTTCATAGTTTAGTATCGTAGTTCAGTTAAGTTTCGTAGCCATTTTGATACCCTCCTTTGGAGTGATTTTTTGTTAACATTAAAGTTTCATAGAGATTAGTAGAGCCTCCGATTTTTAGGAGTGCATTTTTTATTTAGTCTTTCAAGAACAGAGTTTGGTTTCCCTCCTTTGGGAGTGTTTTGACTTCTTGGTTCTTAGCCTTTTGTTTTCCTCCTAGTGGAGTGATTTTCTTTTGCATTATTTCTCTTTGCTTTGTGGTTTCTTCCCTTCTTCAAAGTCTGCTTTTACGGTCATTACTCCGCATCTGAGTCCTCTTTAAGTCCAGGTCTGACACTTAGTGTTTCAATGAACTAATTTGGTGAACAATTTTGACACCACAAACACTGTTGCAAGTACAGAAAACATAAGAAAACAGAGAAAAGTTGCTCACATCAAGATGAATATGTTTCAAAAGGCTGATAGTACTAAAGTAGCTTTACAGTCACTAAACTTATTCCAGTGTGAAGTCAGTGGTATCATGCAGAACTACACTTTCCAAGTAGCTTCCTTTAACAACTGAGCACTAATCCAGTCATTTCATAATGTGCACTGAGTAAAATGAAACATATATGGAAAAACACAACTGCAGAAACAAGTGATCAAGAGTGATACAGTAGGTGACATATAGGACAAACATGATCAGTCAATATAGAAAAGAGAACTAGTCACCTTCAGCATGTCCGTACAGGAGTGTATTCAGCACTAAAATAAAGATTCAAACTTCATTAGACCAGAATCAAATACAAAATCCAGCTGGAGTTTCATCAGTGGCAACTATTGTTTATCAATCAACAGTATCACACATTTCTGTGATGATATTCTGCTACAGAGCTACAGAGGTGGGAAACACATTTAAAAGACTCTTCAATATATAGAGGCCGAGTAAAATAAGCAATACATGTGATTCCACAGCTATATACATAATACCTTAGATCATATACTGTACATGCATTGTCCAGGTATGTGAGCAAAAACTAGTGCAAAAGTAACTAGTTGAGTAATATACTTAACATAATCCTCCAATCTGAACCAAGACAAATCAGCAACAAAGGTCACGTCTACACAACTACTACACTGATCTAAATACTGAACATCACATAGAAAGTCACAGATGTACTCACAGAATAACCCGAGCACACCGAGCAGAGTGGGACCCATCTTCACATCCAGCACCGACACTGTCGGCACGATCTTATAAATGTGAGAGCAGAGTTTTTCATCAACTTCCTCGTCTGAGTGCAGTTCTCACTCTGTTCTTGCTTCCCTTTCACACAAAGCTCAAACAACTGCAGTGGCTTTGACCGCAGCATACCTTTGACACATTTACATTTCCTGTCCACTGTGAATAAATTATGAGCTCATCTCTCTTGCAAAGGTTTGTTCCTCATCCTTATTTCACATCCAAGAAACATAAGATCATTGGATTTAATCATATTACATCACACTAACATTTTATTGTTAGCTAATCTGTACATGTTATGCCGTCCAACAGTTCTTGCATCCACAGTGCTGTATTTCAATGAGGGTGTGTGTTGTGTGTACACACAGTGCAGTCAGAAAGTATTTAGGTTCCTCCACCTTTATCACATTTTGTTATGTTGCAGCTTTATGCTAAAATCAATTAAATTCAGTTTTCCCTCATCAATCTACGCTCAGTAACTCATGATGTCAGAGCAGAAAGTAGTCAGGCCCCTTCTGGTGGACCTCATGGGACCTTATTTCAGAGAGAAAATGTACAGGAGTGATGGTGAGAGACAATGGAACAGAGGGGAGCTGTGAGAGAGGGCTTTCTGCTCTCTTCATGCTCACTTCTGTTCATGAGAACTGCTTTTACCCACTTCCTGTGGGTGAAGTACCCACAAAGTGACAACCCGCAAAGTGAGACCATGCAAAGGTTTCTTCCTGGTCCCTCAAAATTGTCAAATTAAAAAGTGTCAAAAACAGTAATTATTGCACGTACATACATTGACCCCACATTGCACAACTCCCTCCCGCCCTAAATGTAAATGTCAATGTGATGCAAATAGGATAATCATAAGGGAAAATCAAATCAAATTAACAAAATACTAAAATAAACTGTAGCGTGAGAACAACACGCAAAGCCAGTTCTCATCAGCATGACTGAAATATGTTTCCAGCCCTTTTCACACATGATGACGTGATGCTGTGATGGCAAGAATTAGACAGTGTCATCATTTACACCTTTTTTTTTTTTTTTCTTGTGGTAGAAACTGAGTCGAGTAAAGGCCGGCACATACCGGCTAAAACGTCAGACGTGTGAAATGTTTGGAGGGAGTCGGACAAGTTTGGGAGCTATTCTGTTCGGTGTGTTCAGCTGTGTCGGAGGCGCACAGAGGCGCACGGAGGCTCGCGGAAGCACGCGGACGGCGTCTGATCCGACTGAACATGCGAAGTCAGCCGTCTGAGGTTGG
>CM077807.1:19056046-19069433 GCA_039737535.1 Lagodon rhomboides | reverse complement strand
ATAAAAGTATAGAAGTTCACATACGCTGCAAGTTCTTGTTCTCTCTCTTCATGGTCTCCAGGTGATCCAGAGCCTCCTCATAAGAGTTCTTCATCTTGAACAGTTCAGTGCTGAGAGAACGAGCCTCCTTCTGAGCTCCCTCCAGCTCTGCCTGACCCTCCTCATACTTCTGTTTCCATTCTGCAAGGACCTAGAATTGTATAGGTCGAAATATAGTAATTCAATGACAATTTATTAATTAAGGTGCTTGTTTCTCGCTATAAGACTGGTATTGATTACCACTTTAACCATTTACCTTATCAAAGTTCCTCTGCTTCTTGTCAAGGTTGGCAGCCAGAGCATTGGCTCTCTCAACGTCAATCATGAGGTCCTCCACCTCACCCTGCAGCCTCTGCTTGGTCTTCTCCAAAGAGGCACACTTGGAGTTCACAGCCTCAATGGATTCCTCAGCATCCTGCAGGCGCTGGGCTAGCTTTTTCCTGTAGTGAGCAACAAAGGATTTATTCTTGATTGCATATTAAATGTAGTACAGAACATTGTATTAAAATAAGTTTAATTTATTGAAAAAGTAGTTTATATACTTGGCCTCCTCCAGCTCCTCAGTGCGCTGGATAGCATCAGTCTCATATTTGGTTCTCCACTGAGCCACCTCACTGTTGGCCTTGGACATTCCTCTCTGCAGCTCAGCTTTGGCCTCCTGCTCCTCCTCAAACTGCTCTCTGAGCAGATCACAGTCATGGCGGGCGGACTGAACTGCATGGGCCAGGGCATTCTTGGCCTGTTGAACATGACAAAACATTAATATCAGACCTATGAAGTGGAAAAAGAAATAGTAAATAAATACTTTTTTTTTAAAATCATTTTGATGTAGCCATTTAGTTTTGAATCCTCAAGCCTACATCTGTCATATTTGCTACTCAGCATAATGTAACTTTTCATTATCTGTCAAAAATTGAATTCATGAAAGGCTCACTTAGCAATAATAGAGGTATGCCTGAATCTTTTGCTGTTGGAATAGATTCTCGAACTTTGACCTTTTAAATCTTACTAAATTTGAATAAGAGAATATGAATATACCCTCTGTTAAAATCTAATAACAAGCCATGTAAACTTGTTTACCTTGACTTCCTCCTCAACATGTCTCTTAAACTCCTCAATCTGCTGAGTGAAGGCCTGTTTTGCTCTGGTCAGCTGGGAAACAAGAGCTTCCTTCTCTTCAAGCTGGCGGGAATACTCACCTGAATGACAATGCATACATGAGATTTTTTATCATCAAAATTCCCATTAATGACTTCCCTTTAGGAGTTTGTATTCCATGACACTCACCATTCTCTGTCTGCAGTCTTGCTTTTTGTGCATTAATGTCGTTCAGCTGGCGAACATTCTCATCATTTTTAGATTTGAGCTCACTCAACTGGTCCTCAAGAGTTCTGCACATTTTTTCCAAGTTGCCCTATCAACAACAAAACATGATGTATGTTGACTTTTCTTTTCTAAATGTAATGCAACTGCCATAATTATTGGTTAGAGATCATGTTTCTAAGCATCACGAAAGGCAAATACCTTTACTTTAAACAAATGACTCACCTTGGCTTTCGCAACAGCCTCCATGTTGCTGGAGAGGTCAGTCAATCTCCATCTTGTACTCGCTCTTCTCCTTCTCCAGCTTCTGCTTGACACGCTGGAGGTTGTCGATCTGCTCTCCCAGCTCTGCAACACTGTCTGCCTGCTTCTTGCGGAGAGCTGATGCGGTAGCCTCGTGCTGCAGGGTTGACTCTTCAAGATCACGGCGCAGCTTCTGGAACTCAGCTTCACGCTTCTTGTTCATCTCAATCTGAGCAGCTGTTGCTCCACCAGCCTCCTCGAGCCTCTCACTGATCTCCTCAAGCTCCCTGGAGAGGTCAGCCCTCTGCTTCTCAACCTTAGCCCGAGCAGCCCTCTCAGCCTCAATCTCTTCCTCCAGCTCCTCAATACGAGCCTGGATTTGATGAAAGAAGTTTTATTAACTTGAATATATTGTGTGGTTTTTTTAATTTCTGAGTCTGATTTGCAAACGTGTAACAGTGGATGTATTGTATGTTGGATATGTCACCTGGAGCTCCTTGATCTTCTTCTGAAGCTGAGCCCCGAGAGACTGTTCATCCTCAATCTTGCTGAGGAGCTGGCTGATTTCAAAGTCTTTCCTTGATGAGGATACAAAGAAAGCTTTCACTGTCACAGTTTGTGCTTTTGTTGGAGTGTAATTGTTGAGATGCTGAAAAGATAATTAATAACCTAAATCAAAAACCTTACTTCTTGATTTTCTCATCAGATTGCTGTTTCTCATTCTCCAGATCCATTATGGATTCCTGGGCCAGTTTCAGATCTCCTTCAAGCTTCCTCTTGGCTCTCTCAAGGTCCATGCGGAGCTTCTTCTCTTGCTCCAATGATCCCTCAAGCTATCGCATGACAGTTAATGATAAATGATCTGAGGTATTCAAATGAAAGTGTCACTACAAAGAAACATGATTTACATGATATATTATTTTACATTTGTATCATAAAATGTCAATTAAAACACAAGCTACTTGACAATAGAAACACACTATCAAAACAATTGTTTTCTTACATCGTCCACTTGCTGTTCCAGCTTTGTCTTGGCTTTGGTCAGCGTGTTGACTTTGTCTTCCTCTGCTTGGAGATCATCAAGTGTTTGCTGGTGGCTCTCTTGGAGGGCTTTCTTTTCCTTGGTTAACTTGGCAATGGACTCATCTTGAGATGCCATCTCCTCTGTCAGGTTTTTCACCTAAAATGATGTGATGGGTACATTATTTCCATCAGATTATATTGATATGGTCTGTGTTTAAATAAATGTGGGTTTAAAATAATTCAAACCTTGTTTTCTGTGGCATGTTTCTCCTTCTCCACTTTAGCCAAAGTAAGCTCCAAGTCATCAATGTCTTTCTTCAGCTCAGAGCATTCGTCCTCCAGCTTCCTCTTCTTGGCAGTCAGCTCAGCATTGATTTCCTCTTCATCCTCCAGCCTCTCAGTTGTCTCTTTGAGTTTGGCCTCGAGTTGGATCTTGCTCTTAATGAGCCCCTCACATCTTTCTTCAGCATCAGAGAGGTTCTCGACTTCCTATTGTACATAATGCACATACAATAAATTCAGAAGTTTGAACAGATTGGTATATTCTCTGGTATTAGACGTCAGTGAAAGTGTTTGGCCTCCTCTTATCTCACCTAGATATCTAAATAAATTTAAGCAACATGGTACAATTAGTGAAACGTTTCTATAATACAATCATACTTCCTTTGTTTCCTACTCACTGAAGCCACTTGGAGTTGCAGGTCATTCTTCTCCTGGAGCAGGGAAACCATCTTCTCCTCCAGTTCCTTCTTCTTGGCCAGGGCAGCAGCCAGGTCTGTTTTCATCTTATCATAGTTCTCCTTCATCTGCTGCAGCTCCTTCTCAGTCTCAGCACTCTTCAGGAGAGGCTTGATCTTAAAGTAGAGATTCATCCATGGCCAGTTCTTAACATTCATGAATGAACGGATGTTGTACTGGACTGTGAAGATAGATTCTCTGGAAAATGAGATAGATGTAGAAAGTGTAATTTCTTCCAAATCATTATTTCATAGAACTTCTAAGTCTAACAATTTAAAAAATATATGTCAGCTACATAATTGGACAGTACAGTTTAGAGTACAGTAAAATAATCCTACCTTCTCTCCATCATCTTAACAAACTCCTTCCTCATGACATATCCTCTGCAGAGAGCCTGAGTCATGGTCACCAGCTCAGCCAGTTTCTCATCTCTCATCTCCTCCAGGAGTCCCAGCAGACCAGCTTTGAAGAACACCTATGTTGTCAAGTGTGGCAAATTAGTATTCAGTGCATATGGGTATAGTAGGACAACCACACAAGTAAATCTGCTAGTACTGTCTTTGAGGGTGAACCTTTGTGTGTCCAAACTTGTACTGAGTGTGGTCCACATCAATGGAGCCCAGCAGCTTCTCTGAAGCTTTCTTGTTGTCAATGAACTGTCCCTCAGGGATGACACTGGCATTCAGTACTTTGTATCTACAAGAGACAATTATGTTGTTCCTTTTATCTTCCTCCCACTTTTTCTTGGTGTTAACATCCTAATACCTCTACGGAAATCAACTTGACCTGCTTGAAAACTGAAAGTCACCTCTGCTTGAAGTCACCGTAGAGGATTCTGCTGGGGAAGCCCTTTCTGCAGATTCTGATGCCCTCCAGCACACCATTACACCTCAGCTGGTGGATGACCAAGAAGTTCTCCATAAGACCTGCACATTGCAAACTCATTGTATCAAAACATTTCTTTACATGACCATGTCACACACAGTGAACAAATCTGGGTTATGTGCTTCTTACCTGGGGTCTTTGTTTCATTGGGAATCAGACAGCGGACAAAGTGAGGATGAGTGCTCCTCAAGTTGGTCATCAGCTTGCCCAAGTTCTCCTGTGGATGAGCATCACAAAATAATAGCTCATCAGTATTTTAGAAAGAGATTGTTAATTGTTTTCCAAAAATATGAAACAATACATACCCTGAAAAGAGCAGACACAGTCTGGAAGGAACCACCCTTCTTCTTGCCACCCTTCTTGCCGCCACCAGCAGCCTCTATTATGCAAAACATTACATTTTTATTAATGGTACTGAATGATAATATCACACTCCAGTAAGTAGTTTCAGGTTTGTTCTATGTTGAATGTGTATTTTTCAATTTCACTTTCAACCAGCAGCCTCTTTATTGTAAAATACTGAATTGTATTACTGGGACTGGATTACACAGCAGTAACTGATATAACTTTTTGTCTCTAGAATGTAGATTTCACTTAATTTACCTAATGAATATATTTCCATAGAGAAGTTACCAGTTTCTTAGTCGGTCCAACTCAGTTGAATCAGAGACACTGTTTTTTACCTATCACTACAAAGTCACTGCACTGCCTGTAACTTTCCAAACTCTACTTTTCAGTAAGCAGCTAATAGCTATGAAAAGAGATGGCAACAATGCTCACTATCTTCAACAGTAGAAAATAGTAGGTTAAAACATCTATACTGGGTTTCACAGAGTTCCTAAATACTCTGCACACTTTAATTTCTTACCATCAGCTCCAGCCTTGACGAAATACAGTAACGCCATGAGTTTGTTTGAAGATTTCTGGTAAAGCTGAACAACTGAGTCATTCAGTGGGTCCTTGTTCTTGTCCAGCCAGCCAGTGATATTGTAGTCCACTGTACCAGCATAGTGAATCAGGGCGAAGTGAGCTTCAGCCTTGCCCTTTCCAGGCTTTGGCTTCTCAAAGGCCTTGGTCTTGCCAAGATGCTGATCATGCAGCTTGTTCTTGAATGTTGTGTCAGAGGCCTTGGGGAACATACACTCCTCTTCAAGGATGGAGAAGATGCCCATTGGCTGAGAAGAATTTACATTTCATGTTTAAAAAAAAAACAATACCTGAGGAAGCAAACATTTGTACCTGAATCAAGATATCTATCTAATTTAACAAAGTGGTATGTTACCTTCTCGATAAGCTCAATGCAGGCAGCCAAGTCCATACCGAAGTCAATGAACTCCCATTCAATACCTTCCTTCTTGTATTCCTCTTGCTCCAGGACAAACATGTGGTGGTTGAAGAACTGTTGCAGTTTCTCATTGGTGAAGTTGATGCAGAGTTGCTCCAAGCTGTTGAACTGTAGTTATAGAAAAACATTTAGTTTCATGCCAAAATAAGTTTGAACTTTTGAATTTCTCAGAAGGGTTGATTTTCTAAAACTTACATCGAAGATCTCAAATCCAGCGATATCCAGCACTCCAATGAAGAACTGTCTTGCCTGCTTTGTGTCCAGCATCTCATTGATACGGACGACCATCCACAAGAACATTTTCTCATAGATGGATTTGCACAGAGCGCTGACAGAATTGTTGACCTAAATATAAGGATTTAAGTGTGGAGATTTATGAGTGTGATACTTTTATTTGGAAATGTAAATATTTCCCTTTCCAAACACCAAACCTTCGTCTTATTACCTGTGGGACGGTCTGACCTTTGGTCACCATCTCATTGCCGACCTTGACTCTTGGGTAGCACAGAGCTTTCAGCATATCAGCTGAGTTCAGACCCAGGAGGTAGGCGATTTTATCAGCCACTGATGGAGAAAAACAAGAAGTTACATGAATGAATGAATGAAGGAAAACTTTGTTTTCGTTTTTAGTCATGAAATTGACAAAATGGAATTATAAATACACACTGGCTTGTGTAGTATCTTACACACCAGAAAGCTTGCTTGATAAGAGTGTATTATTTTAGAAATTACCCTCAGTGCCATCTGGTTCAGCCTGCTCCTCACGCTGCTTCTGCTTGAATTTCATGCTGCCATGATGAACCACAGCTCCAGTCAGCTTGTAGATGCCCATTTTCTCCTCAGCAGTGAAACCCAAGATGTCAATCGCAGTCTACAGTGTAAATTAAGCAAAGTTATTTGTATGTGAACATTTTTTCCATGAATACTATCTCTTTAACTAAATAGTTTTCTTACATCTGTTGCAATGAACTCCTCCACATCATCAATGCTTTTCACAGATATTTCACCCTGACTGATCATTGGGTAGTCATAGGGGTTGGTGGTGATCAGAAGAGCCTCTAGAGGAGGACAGTAGGATTACATAGGATTGTTTGATGTTTTTTTTCTGATATTGTTAAAAGTTTTATTTAAAATTGGTGTAGTAACATACCTAAGAGCTCAGGCATGTGGCCAGTCATCAGCTGGTAGAAGATATGGTAGCTCCTCTCAGCAGACAACTGGAAGGTGACACGAGACTTCTCCAGCAGATCTAAGAGGAAATGTTAATTGCTACCTTTATCAGAGCCTAGATTGTAATTTAAATGGATAGTGACGAATACCACGGTTGAAACTTACATGTTTCAATATCAGCTGAAGCCAGCTTGCCAGTAGTGCCAAAGTGGATTCTGATAAATTTACCCTAGACAGCCAGAGCATTAATATCATCAGCTTTTGTTTAATGTATGGAATGAAAGAAGTCTCAAGATATTTTCTCCAGTACTTACAAAACGAGAGGAGTTGTCATTCCTCACAGTCTTGGCATTACCATAGGCCTCCAACAGAGGGTTGGCTGCAACGATCTGGTCCTCAAGAGAGCCCTGCAAGAGAAGATTTGAATTACATGAGCTATAAATTCAAATTGACTCTCCTCTGACAAACACTTTCATCTCACACAACCAATTTTACCTTAATTTTGCTAGCTGCTTGTGGCTCAGACTTCTTTGCTCCAATAGCTGCAATTGTTGCAAAGTACTGGATGACACGCTTGGTGTTGACAGTCTTTCCAGCACCGGATTCTCCACTGGGTACACAAGGCATATTATCAAGGTTTTGCTTCATTAAGTTAATAAAGGTATAGCAGGATAGTGTGTTTTATACTCACGTAATCAGGATAGACTGGTTCTCACGATCTGAAACACAAACATGAATGCTTGACATGAGTTTTCTTTTCTTTGAATAAATATCAATGGAAGATTTTACCTCTGTGTGTTTATATTCCAACACTGATATTTCTATCTTACCAGTGAGCATGAACTGATAGGCATTGTCAGAGATGGAGAAGATGTGGGGTGGAGCCTCAATCCTCTTCTTGCCTCTGTATGCTGCTACGCATGTAGCATCATACACTGGAAGCCACTTATAGGGATTCACGACGACGCAAAACAACCCAGAGTAGGTCTGTAATAGTAAAAAGCAAACATAGTGTGATTTCATTTAGATTTTGTTTGATTTCCATTTAGGTACACACAATCTATATTTATTTACATATACATTAAATTAGCATAATATGGAAACTCACGTAGATCATCCATGATGCATAACGCTCTTTGAGGTTATACAACACGCAAGGCTCATTGAGGTGGGTCATCATGGCCATGTCCTCAATTTTATCGTACTTGGGAGGGTTTCTGGATGGATGTCGTCCTCTTTTACTGTGATTGTCTGAACAGCAAATACAGTAAAATGTATTAAACTAATAAACAAATAGTTCAACACTGAATGTTTTACTAAGACATTGTTTTAAATAAATGTTAGTCCTATCCTTGTATCTACAAGGTGTCTTAGATGGAAATCTGATTGAGTAGTTTTGTGTAAAAAAGTAAAATAATGAATGACTTACCTTTCCACAGTCGGTTTCCACCGTGGCTTTTCCACCCTCTTTCTTTACAAGTTTACCCTTGAGGTACATCTCCGTAGGCTCAGCCACAAAATAGGCGGTTTTGGCATCAAAAGGAGTGGTTTGTGCCTCAAGCCTCTCCCTCTCTGGCTTCCTTAGGTAGATGGCCGCTGCGCCATAGGCGTCCATCTCTGCGTCTGTGCTCATGGTGGCACTTCAGTGGAGACTGAAAAGATGTCCACAATAGTGTTAACATATCGACATGACATAGCTATGGTCTTCTGCCCAGCTGATTGTGGAGATTTAACGTTTTTATGGTGAAATCTTTTACCTCAGCTGGTTCCAAAAACAACTGAGCGTTGGCGCCTCTGGTGAAGTTGGGAGATCCTGTAAATACATGATTAAACATGAGTACAATAACTTGTTTCAGATTGTTTTTCTAATTTCAATTTTTTCCAGTGGAAGTTTAGCCGATTAGAAAACAGCTGAGGGTAAAGGTGGCAAAATGTTTACAGACTTATAAAATTCAAACTGTAATGAATTGAATCATTAAAGTCAAAGTCAGTCATTAAACATTAAAATTTTCTTCCAACCACTTAACTGCCCTCACTAGCAGTGATAGGACTATATCAAGAAAATTGTTTTGGATTTATGTCTAGTCAAGACTACCACCCAGGTAACATAGAATTATAGACAATATGCAAAATTAATTAGCAACACATCATCATTGACTAATAAGGAACAGTAAAAACTGAGGTCAAAGTGAAAACACTCACTTGTGATGGAGGTTCAGTTAATGCAGTAGCTCAGAACAGCCTCTTTTATAGAGGGTGGGATTGTCTGGTCAGCAGCAGTCTCTCGCTCGGTTTGGTCATGAATTCTTTTCAACCTCTTGTTTATTTGTGGCAGTGACATTTATGGACAGGGTTAACATGTTTCTTTGTAACTACAGCTTCAAAAAATACAGGATACATTATTGCAGAATGTGGTTTGTGTACTATTCCAATCATTATAATCCTTGATTTAAGTGACGCCAAAGTTGGGATTTGTTTTGAACATCTTTCTTTAAATGAATGGACAACTTTGGGGGTTGGTTTTGAAAAGTCTTCCAAATTCCATTCGTGTTCAATTTCAGGACACTTGCACATTTGAGTTCATCCCTAAATGACACTAATATGAGAGTTGTAGTTGTATGCACATGTTTATTAAATAGTAAAATGCATCTTTAGCACAAACGTATAGGTTGTACTAATATCATTACCGTGAAATGCATAGATGTGGTTGTGCTCTATTTAACCTTATAAATGAAAGTCAGAGCGCAGTAGTTGAGGATTTGACATTGCATCATTGTTTTTGAGTCATGTCAGATGAATGCAAAGAGCTTAGTTTTGGAAATGTCCCCAGATGTTTCTAGTTTACGATTACAGGATACTGGCACATCTCATATTCCTCTATTAAGACAGGAATCTTTTGGACAACTCCCTAAATGGACATTGTGGGCAACTCCTTTGAGATCAGGACCAAAATAAATTGATAAACAAAATTAACTTCTCCAGTTACTACATTTGATACGAAGAAGATGACATCTATTCAAGTACCACTAAGACTGCCCTAGAAAATCTTAAGGGCTCATGTCATTTATGACCTTTTTGAGTCAAAGTGGCATCCACACATCTACACATGGAAAAACTAAACCCCTATCGGAAAGACGGTGAACCATCTTCTCAACTTTTTTCTTGTGCTTGTGTGTGTGCGTGTGTGTGTGTGCGCACACGTGCGTGCATGCGTCTGTGTGTGTGTGTGTGTGTGTGTCTGTGTGTGTGTGAGACAGATATGACAGATATGGAAGAGTGGAAGGATTATACCATTTACCAGCTACCCAGAAGCCTTTGTCAGTTGTAAAGAATACATTTTGAGTTCATCCAGGGGTTTGTAATGTTTGTAATAAGACAACCTGGAAAATCATCAAATCCTAATATTGTTTGTGTAAAAAGGTGATCACTTATTTGGACCCATTTGTTGTATTTGTTTTTCCTTTTGGATTCTGTTTGATATTAAATCTGCTGAAGACCTCATTCGCCGCCAAGATGCAAAATGCGAGATCAAGTTTTAAGTTTATCCTCTTTCTTTAGCATTGTTTTTTTTAAATTTGAATTGCAATATATTTTTCCTTATTTATCGTGGTGGAATGACCTTTCTGGTCGCTTATTAATTTATGGTCTGAAAAATGTGTCGAAGAGATTACAGCAGTAGAGTCATCTGCTTCCACTCCACTTGACATTTTCTCAAATGTTAATAGCAGTGTAGAGATTTCTAGCCCAATGTCAACCACTTAGAGTGTGCAAGGAGCGTAAAAGTCTGAGGATGTCATAAGTTTCATACTAAACTGCAAGTGCTGCCGGACTTTAGACCTTTCAGATGCCTATCCTCTGCCAGCCATTTCTGAGATCCTTGAGTCACTGGCAACGGTAACTGTTTTCACCACACTAGATTTTAACAGTGGTTAGTGTCAGGTGGAAATAGACTCTGAAAGCCATCCCCTGGCAGCATTGGTCACATCTTTTGGGTTGTTCCCTTTTTCGGGTCATGCCTTTTTGTTTGTAGGGCACTCCAGCCACCTTCCAAAGGCTGCTGAATCATGTGCTTCAGAGTTGCCGTGGAGACTGCTGCATGGTGTACCTGGATGAAATTGTCATCTATTCAGATCCGGCAAAGACGGAGGTGCTGCATAAGTACCGGGTGCAAAGGAACCTGTCCCAAACATTCAAATGATTTCGGAGCCTTTTAACGCTCTCAAAAGGAAAAGAGCTGTGTTTCAGTGGACAGATTAGTGTCAGAGGGCATTTCAAAGACCATCTGACCTTGCCTCCTGTCCTTGGTCACCCCAATATGCGTAACACATTTGTTGTCTACACTGATGTAAGGTCTACAGGTCTTGGAGCTGCCTTAGCACAAAGATCTGACACTTCTTCCAAGGAGGTCATTGCTTATTGAAGCTGCTCTCTGTCCAGCGCAGAGCAAAATGACACTGAACGTGAGAGTCTAGGTGACCTATCTGTAGCAGTCCCATTGTGCAAGACTCAGTAGCTCTGTTCCAATTCAGGGCCTTTGCCGTTGTTAAATGGGACGGTCTAGCCTTCGGAGTATTTCCTGGTTGCATCACCAGATGTTCCCGCCCACCCTAACCCTAACCCTAACCCTACCCTTACATCACAATTCCTGCTCCCCAGGCCCCCGAAAGTAAGAGTGAAAAGACGAGTAGAAAGTAAAAATGTTTGGTCTAGAGCAATTTTTGATTTTCTTTTTAATCCTGCTGATTCTCGGCGCCCCGGCTGCTGGTATATCTCCGGTTAAGAGAGGACCGTGGAGAGGTAAACCCGTTATTTGAACCTACAGTAATGTTATCATTTTTATCATTATTAGCTTGATGTTGACATTTTAATTTTTGTTTCCAGGATTGAGCAGCAGTGAGCAAAGAATCTTGGGATATGGGAGGCCATGAAGGATAGTAGTGGTATATCCTCCAAAAAGAGGGAAAAGACGGCTGCATTAGCAGGGTGCATTTGAAGGAGCCTTCGAATTGGGACAGGTTTTGCGCAGCGTCGTGACGTAATTGGCCTTCAAATGCATCCTTCGAAGGATGCAGCCCCTGAATTGGGACACAGCTAATATCTGTTTGTGTTTTAACATAAACTGATTGCAGTGGATTCTGATCACCTCTGTGCAGGGTGAGGAGATTAAGTTCTAATTAATGAGTGGACGCAGCTTAGGGCATTCCCTGCCCAGCTAATCACGGTGTGACGACGTCCCTTTGTGAGGACTAAAGAGAGATGGGGAATGGCATCCAGGTTGGACTCACTCTCATTCTGAATCTGTCCATGACATACTGCAGACTGCACACTTCAGTTTTTCATATTTTATGTCACTGGAGACTTGAGATCTTGTAAAAGCACATTTCAGTTTGATCATCCCCTGAAGAGGTATTTGTTTATTCCAGAGGTAGTTGACATTTGGCATTCCCTGTAGATACACATATTTTTTGTTTATATTTTTATGTAGGTTGGGGCTGCTTTGTCAGCATTTTACTGCCAGTACGGCCACAACCTCACCAGTGTTTCACAAACCATGCCACCAATGGAAGAACTAAGCTTTTTAAAAGCGCCAATTGTTTTAAAACCAAAAACTATTTTAAAAAATGACTATAATAATTACTCAAACTCCTGAAAGTATTATTCTTGTACCATACCAAAAATGGTTATCAGTACCGGGCTGCAAATACTGTACCATATGACATTACAAGGTTAATTGGTCCTACTTAGTATTGGACTGAAATCTCTGGTCAACCAAATAAATTATTCATCAGAAAGGAAGTGACAGGATTCAGGATAATGATGACAGGTATCATCTTTATTGTAAAAAGCCCTCAACCATGGTTCATATTTTATGAACTCTGTTGAAAGGCCTAAAGGATGATGACACTTATTCAGCAGAATCAGACTAAAAAAAGAGAGAGGAAAATCAATTATTATTATTTGGGAATCATTTAAAATGTGATATTGATTCACACTGTCATCAGTGAAAGTTCACAGCATCAAATTATTTTGATAACAAACATACCTTTCCAGCGTCACGGCTCTTGGCTCTCAGCTTGTTGACCTGGGACTCAGCAATGTCAGCGCGCTCCTGAGCTTCCTCAAACTCATGCTGAACCTTCCTGAGCCTGGACATGTGGGTGTTGGCCATCTCCTCCTGTTAAGTGTTGGGAAGTATGATGGCATAGTTACAAGACAGTTAATAGTGATGTTATTATTAAATCAGCTGTCAATGATGTGCCACGTTATGTATTTGACTTACAGCATCTTCAGCCTGTCTCTTGTAAGCCTTCACTTTAAGCTGCAGCTTGTCCACCAGATCCTGAAGTCTGTTCACATTCTTCTTGTCCTCCTCAGTCTGTACAGATACAAGATTATACAGTATGTGAAGGAGACTAGAGAATGAATTATTAAAGGTTAGGGGAACTTTTCAGTATGGCTTACCTGGTATGTCAGCTCCTTCACTCTCCTCTCATATTTGCGGACTCCTTTTACAGCATCAGCTCCACGTCTCTGCTCGGCTTCAACTTCACTCTCCAGCTCACGTACCTGTAATGTGATGATAAATAATCCAGTACTGAGAAAAAAGCTGAATTTATTACA
>CM077807.1:19034284-19044379 GCA_039737535.1 Lagodon rhomboides | reverse complement strand
CGTGAGGTAACGTAAGGTAACGTGAGGAAACGTAAGATAACGTAAGATAACGTAAGGCAACGTAAGGTAACGTGAGGTAATGTGAGGAAACGTAAGTTAACAAGGTGACATGAGATAATGTAGGATAACGTAAGAAAACGTGAGGTAACGTAAGGAAACATGAGGTAACATAAGATAACGTAAGGTAATGTAAGGAAACGTAAGGTAACGTGAGGTAATGTAAGTTAACGTAAGATAACATAAGGTAACGTGAGGTAACATAAGATAACGTAAGATAACGTAGGGCAACGTAAGGTAACGTGAGGTAATGTTTGGAAACGTAAGTTAACATAAGGTAACATGAGATAATGTAGGATAACGTAAGGAAACGTGAGGTAACGTGAGGTAACGTAAGGTAACGTAAGTTAACGTGAGGTAACATAAGATAACGTAGGGCAACGTAAGGTAACGTGAGGTAATGTTTGGAAACGTAAGTTAACATAAGGTAACATGAGATAATGTAGGATAACGTAAGGAAGCGTGAGGTAACGCAAGGTAACGTAAGTTAACGTGAGGTAACGTAAGATAACGTAAGGTAATGTAAGGAAACGTAAGGTAACGTGAGGTAATGTAAGTTAACGTAAGATAACATAAGGTAACGTGAGGTAACATAAGATAACGTAAGATAACGTAGGGCAACGTAAGGTAACGTGAGGTAATGTTTGGAAACGTAAGTTAACATAAGGTAACATGAGATAATGTAGGATAACGTAAGGAAACGTGAGGTAACGTGAGGTAACGTAAGGTAACGTAAGTTAACGTGAGGTAACATAAGATAACGTAGGGCAACATAAGGTAACGTGAGGTAATGTTTGGAAACGTAAGTTAACATAAGGTAACATGAGATAATGTAGGATAACGTAAGGAAGCGTGAGGTAACGTAAGGTAACGTAAGGAAACGTGAGGTAACGTAAGGTAACGTGAGGTAACGTAAGGAAACATGAGGTAACATAAGATAACGTAAGGTAATGTAAGGAAACGTAAGGTAATGTAAGGTAACGTAAGGTAACATAAGGTAACGTAAGGTAACGTAAGGTAACAACAAGAATTGACAAACTGATGATTTCATCCCACGTCTCTTATTTTGGACCCGATCGTTCTGTGAGTCTTAATAAAAACGTAATCTGAACACAAATCACTCGACCTGAACGCTTTACGTGACCCGCTTCAGTGCTCATTGTGATCCAATTACTGCTGCGGCTTTAAAACCTTTTTAAAAATGAGACTTTCAAAAGGATTTAAAGCACAAAAATGAAAAATCAAAAGCCTGCTGTGTTTCTGTCGCCGAGTGAAAACAGCTCAAATGATCCACTTGATAAAAAAACAATAAAAGTCCAGTGCTGAGAAAACTTTATATATGACCGAGTGTTTGTCGCTGCAGGTGAACCGGATCAATCCAGAACCTGCAGACAACACTAAAAAAGTTCTTTTTAAATTGCTACCTTTGTGCTCGACGTCGTGCTGAATGACAGCAGACATTTTTATTATCAATATTCCAGCTGTATTGGATGGATCAGCTCCTCACAGTTTACAGTAATGTAAGATAACGTGAGGAAATGTGAGGTAACGTGAGGAGATGTGAGGAAATGTGAGGTAACGTAAGGTAAAATTAAATAACGTGAGGTAACGTAAGGTAAAATAAGATAACGTGAGGTAACGTGAGGTAACGTAAGATAACGTAAGGAAATGTGAGGTAACGTAAAATAACGTAAGGAAACGTGAGGTAACGTAAGATAACGTAAGGAAATGTGAGGTAAGGTGGGGTAACGTGGGTTAACGTGAGGTAACGTAAGGTAACATGAGGTGATGTGAGGTAATGTAAGGTAACGTGAGGTACCGTAAGGTAATGTGAGGTAACGTAAGGCGCCATTACTTCCAAGAGGGACGGAAACGTGGCGGTACCAAAGAATTACCACTCATAAACAACAAAGAGAACCTCGCCTGGTTACATTTGTTTTGTTATTGACAACAACGTAAGGTAACATGAGGTAACGTAAGGAAACGTGAGGTAACATGAGGTAACGTAAGGAAACGTGAGGTACCATAAGATAATGTAAGGAAACGTGAGGTAACGTAAGGTAACGTGAGGTAACATGAGATAATGTAAGGAAACGTGAGGTAACATGATGTAACGTAAGGTATTGTAAGGTAATGTTGCTGAGTGAAAACAGCTCAAATAATCCACTTGTTAAAAAAACAATAAAAGTCCAGTGCTGAGAAAACTTTATATATGACCGACTGTTTGTCGCTGCAGGTGCACCGGATCAATCCAGAACCTGCAGACTAAACTAAAAAAGTTCTTTTTAAATTGCTGCCTTTGTGCTCGACGTCGTGCTGAATGACAGCGGACCATTTTATTATCAATATTCCAGCTGTGTTGGATGGATCGGCTGCTCACAGTTTACAGCCGTCACTTACAGGACGACACACGTGAATGTAAGAAGACTAAAAGCTTCAAAACAAGAAGGAAGTCATTGTTTCTGAACGTGACTCAACGTCAGCGGAGAGTCTGCAGGGGAATCCAGTAATTAGGTGAGAGTCACTTAACGGTAATTATTAGTTACGTCTGTCTGACATCTGCGCTCAGACTGCTTCTGTGTGAGAAGTAGGTCAAACTAAACTAAACTTACGTTAGTGGACCAGCAGGAGGATCACAGACAGAAGAGCTGCTTCCACACGAGCGTCGTTTCAGTCGCCTTCATGTCTGAATTCTGGCTCCAACGCTCAGATCCAAACACACCACTGTTGTGTTTATCATGTCTTGGTGCCGGGACGTCCTGGTTCTTGTCCTGGTTCTGGTTCTGGTTCTTGTCCTGGTTCTGGTTCTGGTTCTTGTCCTGGTTCTGGTCGGAGTAGAGGGGTTGGCTGAAGTGTTCGGCCCTTCACACTGAAGGTTATGAGAACTCGATGTATTATTTTTTTATAACAAGCATGAAACAGTTGCTACTAATTTGCTGTTGTCTTGTGGCTAACTAGCTAGCTGGCTAACGTTACGTATATTGTGCATGACAGTCCCACATTTTGACAATATTCCAACGACTGACGTATCTGTGATTGTGTTTATACCAGGATCACCATGGTAACACAAGAGACATCACACAGCTGAGGACGACAGATTGGAAAAGTCCCGTTGAGTCTGTTTACACCAAAGCCTGGACATCGATGATGTCCGAGCGTCCTGGAGGTTTGTCCCGTTTCACAGGGGAGGATTTCAACCACCAACCCTGTAACTCTGCTCAGAAATAAGGGGTGAGGGTGAAAAATTGGATATAGGATTGAGTCGTAGTCTCACTGTCCAACACATTCGACTTCATGATCTAATCTTCATGAGTAAAAACTGGTCATCAAAAGTGGATTAGACAGATTTTACAGAATATGTTTGTATTGGTCTTTACTGCTGTTTCATACGATAAAGAGCAGAAAACACTAGCTTAAAAGTTATAGGAACACAGAAACACTACGCGGACAGTATTTAGTAATCGTACAGGACGAGCTGACGACTTCTGGCAGCGATCAGACTCATCTGTACATCCATCAGCCTTCAGTCCAGGTCAGAGGACTCTTCTTCAACCTGTTACCTTTGTTCTGTACAGGAAGTTTTCACAGCTCTTTATTCTGTTCAGTAACAAACACTAGCTCTTCATCAGGACATTATTTTGTTGATGACAGCAGGAAAACCCTGCAGAGCCATTTCAAGGTGCAACCTGTGTTTGTGTGATGATAAACGACAGGATGAAACCCTCTCAAACAGCAAAGAGTTGTTTTATTTTCATCCGTTTGACCGTTCTTGGTTTTCTTGATTTATCGACTGTGGCGTATTATTCCAGCATGTTCTGATCAAACAGTCGAGGTGAGGATGGATTTTGTTCACGCTGGTTTTTTGCATGAAAATTAAGCTGAAAGTTTGAAGCGCTTGTTAAAAAGCAGCCTGAATATTCAGGCAGTCGGCCTCCTCTTCATCACCGACCGAGCGGCTCCCACGAACCTGATTACAGAGAAAATAAAGTTGAACTCTTCTGAAATAGATTTTCTTCAGGAATAAAATCAGATTCATGTCGGTCGTGTGGGAACATAGAATAACAGGTTGTCTTGTTTTCAGTGAGGACCTGATGAAGACGTTCGGTCCTGATGAAGACGCTCGGTCCTGATGAAGACGTTGGGTCCTGATGAAGACGTTGGGTCCTGATGAAGACGTTCGGTCCTGATGAAGACGTTCGGTCCTGATGAAGACGTTGGGTCCTGATGAAGACATTCGGTCCTGATGAAGACGTTCGGTCCTGATGAAGACGTTCGGTCCTGATGAAGACGTTGGGTCTGATTCAGACGCTCGGTCCTGATGAAGACTCTCGGTCCTGATGAAGACGTTGGGTCCTGATGAAGACGTTCGGTCCTGATGAAGACGCTCGGTCCTGATGAAGACGTTCAGGCCTGATGAAGAAGTTCGGTCCTGATGAAGACGCTCGGTCCTGATGAAGACGTTCGGTCCTGATGCAGATGTTCGGTCCTGATGAAGACGCTGGGTCTGATTCAGACGCTCGGTCCTGATGAAGACTCTCGGTCCTGATGAAGACGTTGGGTCCTGATGAAGACGTTGGGTCCTGATGAAGACGTTGGGTCCTGATGAAGACGTTGGGTCCTGATGAAGGAAGATGTTCGGTCCTGATGAAGACACTCGGTCCTGATGAAGACGTTGGGTCCTGATGAAGACGTTGGGTCCTGATGAAGACGTTCGGTCCTGATGAAGATGTTGGGTCCTGAAGAAGACGCTTGGTCCTGATGAAGACGCTCGGTCCAGATGAAGACGTTGGGTCCCGATAAAGATGTTCGGTCCTGATGAAGACGTTGGGTCCTGATGAAGACACTCGGTCCTGATGAAGACGCTCGGTCCTGATGCTTGTGCTCTGGGATGAAGGATGATTTGAGGTTGTGTTGCGTCTAACAACAGATGGATCAGACGGAGGAGCGACTCGCTCTGCACAGATTCATCTGCAGGTGAGACCCAGACAAGGTGTGTGATCTGACCCCTCTCACACATGTGCATACCTGTGTATGTGTGTGTGTGTGTGTGTGTGTGCAAACACCTGCTGTCCTACATTGGAGCAGGCCCGTGCATGTGTACGTGCTGCGTGCACGGCTTGGCGCACACACTTTTAGCCGGCGTGCGTGTCCTCTTTGTGCGAGCGGAGCAGGACGGGGCGAGCTGGAGGATTTGGGGGTTTTGGACGACCTAATACAATGAAAAGCCACTTTGCCTTTTGTTTGCTCTGCATGACAGGGGACAAAGCTCGCCACAAGTGGGGCTTAACATTCCATTTGGCTGAAGGAGAGGAAGGCAGCTGGCACCGCGGAAAGGCCACACTGCGGATCTGTGGACACACCAGAAGGCCCGGATTGGGTTTCTGAGGCCGGCAGGAATGCATGGGAAACAGTCTGCGAGGAGGAGGAGGGGGGGTTCTGGTGCTGTGAGGGGCCCGGCTGCTCTTAACCCCTTTGTGTTGACTAAAGAACATATGTTGGACAAATGCAATGTGCAGGGGCTGGACAAAATAATGTAAACACAGTGACATCAGGTAACAATAACCTGCAAACAGTGATGGGATGTAATAAAGTACATTCACTACATTAATGCACTGAAACACAGTTTTGGGGTATTTGTACTTTTACTCTGCTGGATTTATTTGAGATACTTTGCAGCTCGCGTGCTGAATCAGAGCTGAAGTGGTGCATTGATTACTTCATTCATTTTAATCAACAATCAGATGAAAATATCCCACTGATTTTATAATCGTCTGGAAAATGCTGAATATCAGATCAGGCTGATAATCAGTCGAGTTTACAGGACGACGAGTCATATTTTATCTTTACTTTTACTGAAGTGTGACTCGCTTACAAACAAATATTGAAAATACTGCTGCTGAATGAGTCACGTCAGGTTCCTACCTGCAGAGTTATGATGTACACGACCATCATCAGAGTCTCTCACAGTCAGTCAGGGTGAGTTCAGGTCAACATCACATCATAAAACAACACGGCATTTGAGCATTTACCATTTAAAGTTGTGTCAGAGTTGTGCTACTTTTTCACACATCTGAGGTAGAAGCTCTATTCAAATATTCAGTGAAGCGGCGAAGCTTCAAAAAAACCTTCTACTGTTTCACTGACTGGATATTTAGTTCACCTCTTCAAACCCTCAGACTGTTCGTTCTCTCAAGTCCAGATAGTGAAGTCTGAAATAAGAGTCCACACAGAGAATTAAAAACATGTTGCGATGTAAAGTCAGCTGAAGTGTGTGGAGCCATCATATCTTCTTGGTTGTTTTTTATGTAGTAGGTAATGACCAAATGTAATTTTCAGGTGAACTGTTCCTTTAAGACTCTTTAGTCTGCAGATGCATCGTCCTTAAAGTGACCCTGACATACAGCTAATATGCAACTTATCTTAATGTTGATGGAATATATTTCTAATCACGAGAAGAAAACTGTTGATGTCAAAAACATTTTCAGTGACGATTTATGTGACTTGTTTTCTTCTGAATCAGCTTGAAGCTCATTAAACTTTACTCTGCTGCAGAAACAACAACACATTTCATACAGAAGACGTCCTGAAGCACCACACGTGATGTGTTTCAGTGTGTCACTGACTTTAACTGAAGAGCTTTATTGCATTTGCAGACGAACACAACTCAGCAGCAGAAACGTTTTCGTCTTCGGCACAAAGTCAGTTGTATATAAATGTAATTTCCAGGACGCGGTGCATCACTGTCATCGTTTGTACGATGCTTTTCTCCTCACATTCACGTTTGACTGATGCTCCTGCAGCTTGAGCTCCTTTAATATTTGTTCGTCTCATGTGGCTTCGATGTGACACAGTGTGTAACTGTGTGTGTGTGTGTGTGTGTGTGTGTGTGTGTGTGTGTGTGTGCGTGTGTGTGTGTGTGTGTGTGTTAGACGAGCGTCGCCTGCTGTGTCCCATCACAGCCACAGAGTCAGATTAATGGACCTTCAGTCTTTTGTGTTGAGGAATGTGCTCCCAGTTCTCACACGTAAACACACACACACACACACACACACACACACGCACACACACAGTTACACACATGGACACACAGAGACATTTAGCACACACCTCTGTTGTTGAGCTCCTCCCACACTGGCAGCTCCAATCTAATTGGTCCATCCCCTCTCAGCGCCTTTAGGATGTATGTGACACACAAACACACACACACACACACACACACACACACACACACACAGTGTAATGGCCAGGTCAGACCACAGGTGGCGTTTCAGTTGACCCTCGAACATTTTATTGAAGAGAGAGTGAGATAATTGGTGGTGAAGGGTCTCAGTTCTAAGTGCTGTATCGTTGGCAACTGGACTTTCCCGTCCCGTCCAAGAAGCTTCACATGAAGGGAAACAAAACACGACAGACAAACTGAGAAGGAGAGAGTGCTTCCTGTCGACGTACTGGGGCCCAGGAAGGAGGGGAAGAAAACAAATTAGCGGAGAGAGAAGCAGAGGATAAAGAGGGACCCCATGTTGATTAGCTTCAACCAGCTTGAATACCAATGAATGAAGCATGGATTAGTATTGCACATGTAAATCTTCAGAAAGCCCTCTGGAAGCTTCTCGCTCCTCTTATCTGAGCTGCAGGAGGCTCAGCCTACATGCTAACAGTCTGCACGCTGCATGCTAACACTCTGCACTCTACATGCTAACACTCTGCACGCTACATGCTGACACTCTGTGCTCTACATGCTAACACTCTGCACTCTACATGCTAACACTCTGCATGCTGCATGCTAACACTCTGCACTCTACATGCTAACACTCTGCATGCTACATGCTGACACTCTGCGCTCTACATGCTAACACTCTGCACTCTACATGCTAACAGTCTGCACGCTGCATGCTAACACTCTGCACGCTACATGCTGACACTCTGCGCTCTACATGCTAACAGTCTGCACGCTGCATGGTAACACTCTGCACTCTACATGCTAACAGTCTGCACTCTACATGCTAACAGTCTGCACGCTGCATGCTAACACGCTGCATGCTAACACTCTGCACGCTACATGCTGACACTCTGCAGCACTACATGCTGACACTCTGCATGCTACATGCTAACACTCTGCATGCTACATGCTGACACTCTGCACGCTACATGCTAACAGTCTGCACTCTACATGCTGACACTCTGTGCTCTACATGCTGACACTCTGCACTCTACATGCTGACACTCTGCACGCTGCATGCTGACACTCTGCACGCTACATGCTAACAGTCTGTGCTCTACATGCTAACACTCTGCACTCTACATGCTGACACTCTGCACGCTACAGGCTAACACTCTGCATGCTACATGCTAACAGTCTGTGCTCTACATGCTGACACTCTGTGCTCTACATGCTGACACTCTGTGCTCTACATGCTAACACTCTGCACGCTACATGCTGACACTCTGCACGCTACATGCTAACACTCTGCACGCTACATGCTGACACTCTGTGCTCTGCATGCTAACAGTCTGTGCTCTACAAGCTGACACTCTGCACGCTACATGCTAACAGTCTGTCCTCCCTGTGCCTGGTCCACGTGGACATGCGGACGCAGACGAGCGCTCATTAAAGTGTCCTGTGTACAGTCGAGTCGGAGAGGCTGCAGGGAGAGGAGAGGGAACAGAAGGTGTCTTTGTGATTAACTTTGTGCGACGTGAAGAATTAACCGAGTGCTGCGCTGGTCGCTCTCTCGTGCACACCGTCGGTGGGACCGGGAGGGGATACCCCATATTGATCAGCTCAGTGCAACATGAATACAAATGGAGGATTAAAGGCTCAGCTCAGGGCCTGTGAATCTCTTCTCTCAGCGGCACTGTTATTAGTCTACATGCCAACATGGCTGCGCTGGATCAGGTGTCAGGGGGCTGCTATTATAGAGTCCGCTTCACGTCTCCACTTATATACGTGCAGACGTTATTATGTCAGATTTAGCAGAACGTAGACTGATTTGTTTCATTTCTGGAGCCTGTTCTCACTTTCAGCATATCACATACGGCGTCTTGGTCAGTGACCGAGTGCTTCAGACGACTGGATGATGCTGGAGATATCTCTCTGGGGTCGCAGTGTGAAGGGTGAGAACAAACGGTAATCTTGTAAACAGCGTTATCTATAATGTTAGGCTGCTGTCTATGGATGTATATTAAAATCTCTCCCCGGGTCATTATTACTTCTATTCTATCTGATTTTCTGCACTGAGGTCTCACTTGCAAATAAGATCTCAGACTCAGTGTGGCTCCCTGATCTAATAATGTAGATTTAAGTGAAACTATGATCTTTAAGTAGTTTTAGTTCCTGAAACTTTTTCACGACAGTCCAAAAGTCTTCATATGTGAAATAAATGTTATTTTGAGACAGACAGACAGACAGGCAGACAGACAGTCAGACAGACAGACAGACACAGACAGACAGACAGGCAGACAGAGAGACAGACAGACAGTCAGACAGACAGACAGACAGACAGAATGAGCCACAGAGGGACAGAAACACAAACAGACGTCAGTGAGAAACAGACTGTAAAACAGCCAGTAAGCAGGCTGCGAGCTGCAGCGACCCTCTGCAGGTGGAATTAGAGGCCAGTGATTGCGGAGCACTCAGCACTCTGCGACTACAATCCATCTATTATTCTGATTCATACGCTGATAGATTGTGCAGAGCAACACCACTCCTCACATTTCCTGTTTGTGCTCACAGAGCGCCGTCGTTTACTGCTTGATTTCTGAGGGAGAAAAACACAAATCAGTCTCGAATATAACAGTTCAATTACACATTGATAATATAGTATTTGCTCTGTAGGTGGATAGAAAACGTGTTTCACATCATTTAGAGAAGTTCAACATGTTCGTCTGTTTCCAGCCTTGAATCATCTGCTGTGAGTCGACGTGTTGGATCACCTCCTGCCTCGGTCTGTGCACCGTCACCACTGAGTTTCAGGTGTGTGAGGCTTCAGTATCATGTTACCTGCCTCACCAACTGTCAGAGATGGTGTCACTTAACCA